>JANTPZ010114335.1:0-19490 GCA_025593235.1 Vachellia pachyceras
AACATGCCATCAATGGTTAATAGAAAATGCAGAGAAGAAAGAAAACGACATTTGATGACGATGAAGGAAGCTTACCGAAGAGGTGTCGGTAACCACGGTGACAAGTCTTGAGAGCAGCGAAGCGTCGACCGGCTGAACTTTCTTCGTGCTTCTGGAGACCGGAGAGCAGTGAGGAGGAAGAAGCAGAGTGGTCAGTGACGAGAAGTGAGAACCATTTTTAACAAGAAGCTATGGGTACGATGGGAATATAAGAAATTTAGTGGGGGTAAATTAGTCCCAATATTTTGGTTCCCTCCAAAAAACCCCAATTTGGAGGGAACCAAAATAAGGGGAGGGAAAGGAATGGGAGGTTGATTTTTTATCCCCTCCCCTCCAAATATTTAAACCAAACAAGGGGAGGGCTCATTTTTCATCCCTTCCCATCCCCTCCCCCCAACCAAACAAGCCCTTATAAGAAAGAGACAAGAGACAAAAGGAAAAGCACGTATATGAGTAAATTATGACCATTTTATCATTCTAAATTGATAGGATTTTTCTTTAAAAAATACCCTGAAAATATTTTAAATTAAAATTGTAAAGAAAATGGCTTGTAGGCTGCTGTCCAACTTTTAAATGAATGGGTTTGGCTAAGGTGACCCATTTCATCATTCTAGTAGCTATTTGTTTTCAAGTCCAGCCCATTCATTTTAATACATGTCTTCCTGACTGAAACCTCGCCAGTCCGCTTTGAAGCGAGTGAGGCTTTTTTTTTTGGGGGGGTTTATTAAACTAGCCCGCCAAAAAAGAAAATGGATAGTTCCTTCTGGGCAAGCTCAAACTCATTGTCATCGTCCCGGGGTTAGTACAGACTACAGTGAACAAGGAGCTATGCATAACAGGAGAGAGCTTTGTAGAAATTTTCAGCGAGGCAGGTTATTCTTTTTCATATGGTGTACTTGGTTTCGTTTCTACGGTTCTACCCTATTCAGCATTTCAATTGTGAAACGTTGGTTGGGATCTTCTTTGATATGTGAGGCAAACCAAAAACAAAAGCCAAGAACGCAGTTCGGTTTCTTCAATTCATTTTCATTTATCTTCTAATCTGTATTGCTCCCTCCTTTGGTGGCCAACCTTTGTAAAGGCAATCACTTATAGCATCTCCTCGAATTTTGATATTTGCGAATAATTAATTAGACCGTGAATTTCCTTAATGGTGGGTGATGATCCAGTGTATCACCCGCGTACTGTAAAGCACACGAACAGCAAAAATGGTGTCCTACCCGCCGACTTTACTACATGTACAGTCTGAATCTGACAAAACACTTACCCCATACTCTTTTAAAAGAAAATTGTGTTCAAGTACAGCAAGATTTGTAATTTCGATTCTTGAGGTTCTTGTTGTTGTTCTTCTTTCTTAAATTATTTGATTTGTAGTGCAACTACATGTTATCTTCATTTTCCTGAGTCCTATGTGAAGACGTCCCTTGCATGTTGAAGGCTTTTGCTTAGACACTAATGCTTAGTATAATTATCACAATCAATCTGTCTCGGACTTAATGGCTTGATTAGGGTTTATCACTTGACGTTTGTGAGACGTGTTTTGGGAGTTCGGAGATGAAAAACCATATCCATATTTTTTTCATTGGGAAGTGGATGGGCTTGGGTGATTTGAAATGAGCTGTTTTAATTCTTTTATATGAGAAATAGGTTTGTCCAGCTAATCTTTGAGCCTTTCTAGCTATAAAATTTTTGAGTTTCGCGAGGCAAAAGGCATCTAAAGTTCTCGGGCATGTGCTGTATTTGCTGATTTGCGGTGTCTTTGGTAGAACGAACGCAGGAGTTTTTTTTTTTTTTTCATTAGAGAGGGTTGGGGGTTTCCTTATGAGTCTTCAAGGTGATTGGAATTTCTATTTACAAAAGGTTCGTAATGTGGTTACTTTTGTTTAGGGAGGTTCTGTTGCTAAGTAATTCAGTACCTTTTGTATTTGCTCTTTTGGCCAGTAACTTCTGTTTTGAAAAGAGGAAAAAGAAGAAAAATTTGTCATAGAGATAGTGATGGTTACTACTGAGTTCAAGGTTTCTTTGGCCCAAGGCACAGCTGAAAAGATCTGTTATTTCGTTTGTGAAGTTTTTGAGGCTGATTTCAGCCATGGTGGCTATTATGTTTGGTTTATTGTAAAGTAATGCTACAAGATTGGGAGTTGTGACAAGTGTAGATTCAGATAGTTTCATATTGAAGACTTAAGCATTAAAGTTATTGTTTGGTGGGAAATCCATGTTATGAAGATCAACTATAATTCATGGGAAGTAGGTCAAAACCTTCTGAGTTGTGCCACTTTGTGAGTGATTTGGATCAACGATAATGATTGGCAAAAGTTGAGGGGGCCTGTAATGGGAAGAATGTCAAAGCTTTCTTGGAGCTATTTGTCAACTGAGGACTATTGGTTTCTTCTCTCCCTGCTTTGATTTTTCTGATTTTTTCAGAATTTTTTTTAATTTGTTTACTGAACAGATTCATTTCCATATTCTTTGCATTCATATAGACTCTTTATTTGTGTTGGCTTGCAGATCTTGCTGTCATTTATTCAGTCAAGTTGCTATTGACTGATATTTTAGAAGTATTTTATCTCTAGCAGAATATTGGTATTTTTAATCATTTTTTTTATTCCTGTGATTCATCTTTCAGCTGCCAATATGGAGATAGGTGTAAATTTCTTCACATTCTGCCACAACAGCAAAAACAAACAGCCAATCCTTTTGGATTTGGGTCACACTCCAATTCACGCCAAAAGCAAACTACGAATCCTTTTGGATTTGGCTCTCACTCTAGTTTACAGCAACAGCAGAAGACCAATCCTTTTGGATTTGGTGTGCAGAACAGCTCCCAGTCAACAGGGGGCACTAACTCAGAGTCCAAACACCCGTTCAAGGTTCTTTCTCTACCTATAGACGTAGTTAATGTTGAAGTATTTTTTTTTTAAGTTCCCACATTTTGAATGAAAAATTTCTTTCTAGGTCATTTATTTTTTCCAAGTCTTCAATATGCTATGATTTCCTTGACTTGAGAATATGTAGAAGATTTGATATCATCTTTCATTAACAAACAAATTCTTATCATTTTTTTGTTCGTATTGACGATTTACTTGTTTATCAGCCTTTTGAAAACAAATGGACTCGACCTTCTTCCTCACCCCAGAATAGTGCTTCACAAAAAAATGATGCCAATTCCGAATCAGCGAATCATAAGTAAGTATTGATCAATCTGAACTTTATTTTGATTGCAGCTAACTTATAATAGCGTGTCAACAAGTCAACACAGGGTGCAAGAACGTTCATGTCACTTGTTGGGCATTTTCTCTTGTATTGAAAGGAAAGCATGGCTTGGGCCTAAAAGTCCACAATGCACATAAAACATGTTCCAGTCATGCTTTTATTTTAACTGAACTCTGATCTTCAATATTAAAGATGTAGCATTTTTGGCTATTTGAAATTTTATGTAGATTAATTGTCAAATTATATCTTGCACTAACATATATTCTCTGTGCCAACAAACAAAAAGGAAAAATTCTCAAAAGAACTCTATAAATAATCCTAAATTTGAAGTTCAAGCTATCAAAACATCAACTCCATTATCATATTTAAATGTGTTTAGAAGACCTTGCTTATCGTAAATAAGTATGTTGAAACTTGAAAGTATGTGTTCCTTTGGATCGATATTATATTTTTACTTGTTAGAAGGAACATGCGTGTTTTTGGAGCATAAGATATACTTCAACTAGAAAGCTTGTGAAAATGTTTATAACAAAGCAAATTAACAATGTCCATATCAAACTTCCGGCCTGTTTGGAATTGTTACAGAACTGTGCTTCGTTTGAAATTGCTTCTCAAATGGCTTTTCATAAAAATCCAGAAAGAAACCATTTATTACTCTTTTATCAATATTATTGTGTTTGGTGAATATTTCAAAAGAAGGGTTTTCTTTGGTCCAATTGCTTAAAAGAGCAAGCAATCTAGGGGTATCTGAAAAAGTTATAGGTAATCTTTTTTTTTTCAAGGGCATGTTTTGGAAATTAGAGGTAATTATGAACTATGGTAATTAATGATATTGACTGGGAGTATTTTTGTCTTCAAAAAATAATTTTCTGCTTATCTTCTGCATCCAAGGAGAATCTCCAATTTTCTACTTTTTTCCATTTGTTGAAATGCGATTTTGTTACTGCTCTAAAGCAGCAGATTGTCTTACAATAGCTTGGCCAAACACCTAATTGTCTCAAAATTTAGTACTTTTTTGAAAACTAAGCAGCTTCTCTCCTTGGAGTCAAAGTCATCTATTGTGTAAAAGAGTGCTTTTCAGTCTCTGTGTCCATCCGAAAGAACGGTTCCTTTGGTCACATTTGGTACCATGGAATTTGGAGGCATGGATATGGAAATGGAATTGATTTCCATATCTATGCATGTTTGGTACCATGTGGAAGCCAATTCCACCAAAACCATGGATTTACAATTCCATCTCAAAAGCTTGGATTTGTAAATCCATGGAGATAATTACATCTAAAAAATTTTTTAAATTTTTTTTAATTTGATTTAGGTAGTTTTAAAAGTTAAAAAAAAAAAGATTTTTTAATTTAGAAGGGCTTTTAGGTCTTTTCATCTAAAAATCATACCTCATTTCCATGACATATCAAACATACTTTTAAACCTCATTTCCATGACATATCAAACATACTTTTAAACCTCATTTCCATTTCCACATCCACATCTATATCCATATCCATCGAAATGAATTCTGCGTACCAAACGAGGCATTAAAACTCATTATAGGGTGCCAAATAGAAGCCATGTACACAATTTTATCAAACAACAGATAAAAAAGTTTTTATCTGCTTTGCATTAGGTTTGCTTCTATCTGTTACATTGCATACACTAAATCTTACATGATGTTATTGAAGGTGCATAGATCCTGAAGCTTGCAAACGTCTGATTGTTCAAGATTTTGAGCAAGAGAAGCCACTTTGGAATCTTACATGCTATGGTCATTTTAGAGGGTATATATTTATTTTTTATACATTATGGTATGAAATGCTTTGGTGTTTGCCGTTACCCTAAACGTATCGGGCTTATGCTTTAATAAACTTGCACTTTGATGGGGTGACAAGTGTCCTTATTTTGTCAGTCCCAGAACAAATAAAGGTCTATCATGTTTTGCTCACGTTTTGATTGGAGTGTTTCTTGAGCTGATGCATCTGGCTTCATCCTGTTTCTCTCTTTGCCCTTCTCCATGCCATTTTATCAGTATATAACTTTTTGGATAACTATAATCACCCTCTTATTATTTTAAACCTTTTTGGACACAGGAGCCTTTGTTGCAAAGGGACAGGACATTGCCATAGTTGTAGCAAAGCATTATTATTATATCCTTTGTATATAGTTTAGTATAAAGTTAGTATGAAATGTCTCTTCCACAAAATAAGGAATTTAGAAGGGAGGGACCATCTATATCTCTACTCCAATAGAAACTGTTTAGTTGCATAAAACATAGAAGTTGAAATAATCAAGGGTAATGGATGAACACACTGTTTACTAAAATAAATTTTGACTTTTTTAATGCAGTGCTCCTTGTGACATTGTCGGCGATATTAGCTATGAAGAATTGCGAGCAGCTGCTTATGAGGATGCTAGACGTGGGATCGCTTTACAATCAATTGTAAGTTGGCAGTTGTAACTTTAGAGAATAATATGAATGAATTTCTTATATATTCAATCAATTGTGGTGTGATAATAAAGCGACTCTACACATAGCTTCTAATTTGGTATCTCATGAACTCACAAAACATATTAAGATTGATTGTCACTTTGTCCGTGAGAAGATTAAGGAAAACTTTATTTCTACAGGACATGTGAGGTCTGGAGATCAACTAGGGAATTTGCTTACGAAAGCCCTTAATGGGGTCCGAGTTGACTACCTGTATAATAAGTTGGGCATGATAAATATCTATGCTCTAATTTGAGGGGGAGTATTAGGATGTGTCATTAATGTAAATAGTAGAGAATCAGATATCTTTCTATTAGGATATTATTGGTAGTGAAGTTTTGAGACCAACTTCCTTCAGTAACTGATATAACCCCACAATCTCACATACAGATTGTGCCATGGCCCTGTATTATGCTTCTGTACTAGACTGAGATACTGCATCTTGCTTCTTACTCCTCTAGGACACTAAATTTCCACCCACAAAGACACAATACCTTGTAGTGGATCGTCTGGTAGCTTTGGACCCACCATGGTCTGCATCACAAAAACATTTGATGTTTGCATGCCCATGATTGTTGTACAGTATACCACATCATGGGGATCCTTTAGGTAATGTAAAACATGTTCCAAAGCTTCCCATTGATTAACAGTTGGCGATGCCATGAACTGACTGAGCACACTAACCGAAAAGGTGATATTGGAACGAGTTACCGTAAGATAGTTCAGTTTCCCAATCAATCTTCGATACCTCTCAGGACTCTCAAATAGTTTGCTATTCTCATCATCAAGTTTGCTTTTCTTACCATCACATGGATTTTCATATGGTATACTCCTATCAGCATCAAGTAATGGATTAGGAACCATAGGGAAGCTTCATGAGATATAACCAGGTGACTCGGGAATAGTCATCAACAAATGTAATAAAGTACTTGAAGCCCATCTTTTACTAAATAGGATAAGGACCCCAGACATCAAAATGAACCAACTCAAAAGGTGATGTAGCTCACTTAGTAAGATGAGGCATAAGGGGAGGACGGTGATGTTTGGCAAACTGACATGAATCACACTTTAAGGATGACAAATGCTGAAACTGAGGATACAACCTTTTTAGGGAGGACACAGATAAATGGCCCAAGCAACAATGTATATCGAATGGGTTCAAAACGCTCGCACAAGCAATTGGTCGATGCACCAGATCATCAAGGAAATAATGGTTGTCAAATTCATAACCCCTACAGATAATCTTCTTTGTCATGAGATCCTGAATCAAGCAATAATCAGGGAAAAGTGATACACACTAGTTCAAGGTATGAGTAAGCTTACTGGGAGAAAGAAGATTAAAGGCCAGGTCAGGTACATCCAATACAGGATAATTGAATAGGAGTGACACTAACAGTACCATAACTAAGGACATGTGAATCAGAACAATTGGCAATGGTAATATTTGATGGGTTGGCATGTGAGTTATAAGTGGAGAAGAGATTACAGTTTCCTGTCATGTGATCAGTAGCACCTAAATCTATGATCCATTTCTTAGAAGAAGTCACAAGACATGTATTGTTATTACCTGTTGCCACGAGACCACAAACAGATGGGGTATTTACCTGCAACTCACGGTATTTAACAAGTGTGTGTACTCCACTGCAGAAATTATAATCATATCATCAGACACGTAATGACATTGGCATTCATAAAATACTTCAAGACAAATTTGAGCAACCCACATACAATACTCAAACTAGCAAAGTTGGACCGCATGTCACACGAGGGACAAGTTACTCTGGGGAACGGTCAATTGGAGCCTTATGAATCTCCCTGTGGGGCGCGTGTGATGAGGAGAGGGAAAATCTGAGGAACCCTTGGTAGATGCTTTCTAAGCGGACAGGGAGCCATTGATAGAGCACAGGAAAGAAAACCCCAAAATGGCAGGCATGCTTGATACCATGTGACTTCAGAGAATAATATTAATAAATTTCTTATATATTCATAATCAAGAAAGGGGTATATATACATGAGTAGGAGCCTAGGCATCAATGGCTCATAATGACATAGTAATATCTTAATGGAAAGATATCTAATTCTCTACTATTTACATTAATGACATATCCTAATAGCAGTCAGGTTTAAGTCACTGCATATAACAGCTGGCCTCTTTCACTCTCCCTTTGGTAATTTGTGGTTAATCACGCTGAAAAAAAATTCCATCTGAAGATCTCATTTGGTAATTTAGTCTTTTCCAAAGTCTACCCACTCATTTGGGCAAGTGTACCCTACTGGATTAATATCAATATCATTGCAGATTCTTACGTTAGAAAATATTCTCTCCTTATATTAGCAATGTATTGGTCTAGTTTGCAAGCATTTGCATCAATCTATTTAAATTTCTGTACTGCCATCTAAATTTGGAATAGGCTCTGGTGTGTTTGGTGGCTACATGGCTGAGAAATTCTTGCAGGAGTGCCACAGCAGAACAGCTTTGACCAATTAAAAAGCAACACTGAGCTTATGTGACAGGCTTTTGAGTTATTTATTCAAATAATTTAAGTAATTTACTTCAATACTCCATCCGGCCCTTTTTATAAATAATTGAAATTATATTTTGAATTTGTTTGCTTCTTTTTATAAGATATCAAAATCAACGAGGCATAGCTTTTCATAAAAGAATATTGAAGTAGATTATTTAAATATATATCTCAGAAGCCTGACACTTAAGGTAGGCGTTTCTTTTTTATTGGTTAGAGTTGTTTTGATGTGGCACTCTAGGTCCATGTAGGAATTTCTCCTAAGTGGCATATGCTTCAATGCCTAGAGTGTTTTATTTGAAAAATCCTCAAATTGTGGAGGGTGAGGAAAACTTCTAGGAAAACATCGGTTATGGGTCAGAGTGGTCCCCATAGTCTTACTTGACAACTAAGATGGGCAAACATGTTTGTATTTTTTTCCATCTAGATAATTTAACACCACCTTCCTCTCATAGGGCAGGGAACCCACACACCCCTACCCGTATTTGGGCAAAATTGGGTATAGAACCCACAACCTCCTCTATGAGAAGAGGTGTGTGGTGCCATATGAGCTATATAAGCTTATGGCATGTTTATGTGTATTTAGTCCCAGTACAAAGCCAAACTGGATCATAGGAAGAGGTCAGGCCTTTTAGGGTTCTGATACCATGTAGGAACTCAGGGCTTTTACAATTTTGATGTATTATTCTTAGAGAAGTGTTCTGACAACAGAAGTAGGGAAGATGGCCACAACTATATCTCATCTAATCCCACAAAATCATATAACTGATATTCGAAAATAAATATACCCTGGACAGTGAATTTCATTAAACCTCATTCAAAAAATAAATAAATAAATAAAAACCATAAAGCGGACATCCTAAAGTAATTCACTCTTGCCAAAGGAGCCATATCTTTCTACTACCTGCTGTTGGTTATTTTTAGCAGCTGGAGTGCTCCCTCTTGACGCTACATGTGAGAGAAATCTTTGCTGTAATTAAATGTCATAAAGTACCATTATAAATCTTGTGAATGCGCCAAAATAATACTGAAGGACCTGATATGTTGGTGGAGCGTAAAATAGGCAAAAAGGGACTATCAAGAACTCGGGACCTTGTTAATTTAAAAAGCATTTTTCCCAGTGTGCATGTTTAGGAAATCTTTCCTCCAACGGTGCACACAAGTCAAGACAAAAATCATTTTGAAATCCGTAAATTCTTGGATTTCGTAAATTTTTCTCGGAATCCGTAAACTCTTTTTTCCCAACAGATTCCCAAACATAGACATTGTCTTCATATCTAACCCTTGTTGATATCTAAATTTTAAATCCATTTTTTTGGGTAATTTTCAGCTCATTTTGAAGTCACATTTATTGATTGTTTTTGAAATTGTAATTCAAAATCTCACCTAAGCATGGACCTTAAATTTTGTATTTCATAACAATAAAGTCATTATTTGAATTTTCTTTTGCTCTTTTCACGTTGCAAGAATTTCAGAAAAGTGATCCCTTTTAAGAATTTTTACCATGGATACTCTTTCAAGAGTTGCATTTCCAAAATTCTGCCTCCTTTTTTCTCTGGAACTTCTTGATTTAAATTGCTGATGAATTCTTTGTACAAACTTTGATTCTCTAATGAGTGCTGATTCTTTACAGTTAAATGCCATTTATTATGTCCAAATACTGAGAGATTATGTTGGTACAGGTTGAGAGGGAGAGAAATCTATTGAATTCCAAGTTAATGGAGTTTCAGAACCTTCTTCGTGAACCTTACAAAATACCGCTCAGTTCTTCTCTTACAAGTGGTAATCGATCTTTTGGAATTGATGTAAACCCATTTTCAAGGCCTTCACAAAATAATGATCCTCTGTCCGTCTCTAGCTTTAGTCAACTGGGGGCTTCATTGAACATGGGTATTGAAAGGTAAGTGATGCTTATTAAATTTATTTTAAATGTTATCATCTCATTTTGCTCATAGGTTGCAACTATGGATTTCCATTACTATATAAATGGTAAGGTAAATGGGTATTGAAAGGTAAGTGATATAATCTCTCATCCTTGGGACTTGGGAGATTTCATCAATTTTAGCTAAGTTTCGAAGGAAAACAGTCTATAGCAAAGTAAAAACGAGGAAATCTCCTATTTGTTTGTTTTTTTAACGCTATTTTTCTTCAAAGCTATGGGGCACTTCACACTTGGTGACTTTTGTTTTACTGCCTGCTCCTGGCGTATGTTAACCTCTTTGGAACATTTTTCTTAGGCCTTCTGCATCTGCAATAGATACTCCGGCTCAACCTAGCTTCTTTGGAACTGGAGGTACAAGTCCGGTTTAGTTTAGAATCACTTTGACTTCATTTATCTACTGTTGTTTACTCCATACGTATCCTTGATCGCTAATGTCCAAAGCAACATTCAGGAAATCCGTTGGCATTTAATGTGACAAACCCAAGTGGCGGAAGCATTGCAGGTGGCCAAATTAACCTCTTTCCCACATCAGCAGAAGTTGCAAAGTTTCCCAGCATGACTCCACAGCAATCGTTTATTGCGAGCAATGGCCCTAGTTCTGGCATAATGTTTCCAGCAAGCACAGGCGTTCAGTTATCGTAAGTCCTTGAACATGCCAACTTTTGAAGTTTATGCTTCTGAAGAAGAAATTACAGTTCAATTAATTCCCTATCATTCCATTCTAAAGTATCTCAATCTTTTTCCTAACTCTCCCTGGGGGGACATTATAATATAATAGAAAAAGAATGTATAGATTGACATTGATTATAACTCTGCCCATTAAATGCTTGTGGCACTGATGATTTGAAGCTGCTGCTTGGAAAAGATGAGATGGCTAGAGGGGTAGAAAAGAGAAAAGGTATGGGGTAACTAACTGGTCATATGGGATATGAGGTGGAAGAGACAGTTTGGTAGTGAGGGGAATATTTTTGAGGTTTGACAATCAGAAGGAGGAGAATTTGAAAGAGTCTGAAAAACTGCCGGAATTTCTCTTTTGTACCCTTTTATCTTATTCATATTTTTTCCCGTGTAACTTGAACAATCCCTCTGTTCACCCCCGTCCAACACACAATCCACTATATTTAGATTTTCTAACCTTCCAGCCACCTCATCAGCAGAGATAACCCAGATTTGAACGCCATTTCTACCTTCCCCCTATGGACTTGAACACCTTAGACCTGTAGCAGCTTTGGGTCAATTACATGCCCAATTTAGTTATGCATTTCAATTTTCGGCAACTATCAAATGATGTCTTACTTACATTGAACTGTCCAAGGAGAATTCAGTGGATATTCTTCAAGGTAAAGCAGAAGGGCCTCCAAAGTTTTTAATTACCAGAATGTACCCTAGGTAACTAGCCGCCTTTCTAAACTAGTAGGAGGCACCATTAGCTAGCTCTTTGCCTCGTGTGAATGAATTCACTTGACTTTTTTTTTTTTACACCTTAGCCAAATGAATTGTTATAATTCTAATTATTTACCATAAAGTAAAGGCCTCTCAGGAATGATAAATTATTATAATTCTAATTATTTACCGTGTAGGAAGCGTGCCTGAGCCAAGAGAGAGTTTAGCCAAAAATACTTTTCATATCAGAGAACATCCTCCCTAATTATTTTGCCAGAAGTCGATCAACTTCGCTTCAAACCACTTCTCAAACATGATTCTGAAATCTATCATGCCTTGAATTCATCTCATCACCCCATCTACCGAGCCTGGATGAAAATCTGGGAGAGTGAATAGAGAAAACATGCGGGATTACGTTCCACACTTTTAATCTCTTTGGAACCTTAACCTTGATATTAAAGCAATCTTCCATCTTGATCTTTGTGGAGTTAGACATTGTTTTAGCTTTATATACAAGTCATAAATATTTTGCTTCTATTTAATAGTTCTGTTCCTGCAGAAGCGAGTCCAAAGATGACAATTTCTCTGGAGATTCCAGTATTTGGTTAAAAGAGAAATGGGTTCCCGGAGAGGTAATTTTCTTGGTGTGGTTTTCTTTAACCCCTTTTTGTGCTGCAAAAAAGACAATTAAGTGTACGAGGCGGGGAAGAGTGAGATACGGATGGAACTTTTGACATCATGGCCATCTCTGTTTTAAGCTGCCATATGAACTATATGCTCGTCGATCCCCTGGTCACACTTAAAATTTTAAGTTGGGAAACTGTCAATTCGAACATTTATGAACATATTTGTGATCTTGATTTATTGGATTACCAGACCAAAATTCCTTTGCATTTCTTTAATTTGAATAAAGACATAAAAGTGATTGAGACTTGAGAGGCTGATAGATCCGTACTTAATCTTTGTCACAATTTTTTTTAGAATTGAAGAAATGGGATTAGTCTGATAATATTCGGCCATATTTTTCTTCTTTATAATATTTTTTTTTCTTATTACAGATCCCAGAAGAAGCTCCTCCTGATGTATTTATTAGATAGATGGTTCTGTTAAGAAATCTGTGTAAAGCATAGATTATAGTGTTTGGCTGAACTTTGACACCGGTTAGATTCTCCCCGTGGCTGAGGTTAGAGCTTCACTAATATAAAAGGCGAGCTCTAGTTTTTGAATCATTCTTTTATATTTGTTAGATGTTGTAACATAAATATTCATAGATTTCTCTTGAAAGGAAAGGTTTGAGTTTAGGGGATCATTAGCATTGAGCATGGACTCAATAGTTCAATTCTTAGTTTGATAAATTGAAGTGCTGATGCCTCGAATATTCCTATACCCTTCGGTCCTATTAATAAAATCTTGTTCATTCCTCCTTAATACAAGATTCCCTACAGAATTTAATGAAACATGGATGACTCATTTTCAAAAGTTGCTTGTATACTCCACAATCAGTGTGTTTGGGAATCACTTTTGAGCCTCTAAAATGCATTCTAAAGGCTAAATGCCCGTTTGTGATTTTTGGGTATGTTTGGAAATGTTGTTTTGAAGCATGCATTATGGACAAAATGGAGTTTCTGGCGAAAGTGGAAAAGAGTGCTGTTGGTTTGACCTTGTGCATTTAAAGTCGCAACCTATATATGGTAAATCACGATTTAAGATATTTTAACTACTTTTTATTATTTATTTTTCTTTTAATTTTATCACAAGAAAATAAAAAATATATGTATGTATATGCATTATTTAATAAGATTCATTTTTTATTTTCACTTTTTATCAAAAGTCAGTTTTACAACGTTTATCCAAATAAATTTTTATTTTTCAAAATATATTATGGTCAAAAGTCATTCTTCTAATGGTCTCTCAAACGAGTTCAATGATTGCAAATTCTAAGATCTTGTTTGCATTGTTGATTAACAATAATTTTAAAAAAATTTGTAAGAAAGGTTTAGTTTCATTGATTTACTTTTATAGACGTAGAATTGCATCAAGGAGTTTATGAAGAGGATTGGTTTAATGGACTGTGACCTATAGAATCAACACGGTTTGGAAATCTTGAAACTTAAAGAAGGAATATTCAACAAGTTTCATTTTGAAATCTTTGAATTATATATGTGTGTCATAATACGTCATTATCTTTTCCATTCCTACTCACTCTTGGCTTGTTTGGTACGCTAGAATTGATTTTGATGGAAATGGAGATGGAGATGTAAATGAAAATGGAAATGATGATGGAAATGGATTTAAATATAGAAAAAAAAATTAGGGACCAAAAAATTAATTCCATGGAATTGAATATAATTCCATGGGTTACATCATGGAATTTATTTCTACCCATTTTGAATTCCATTTCCATTTTCAATTCCACCCCCCAATTCTATCATACCAAACATAGAAAATGAATTCCATTTCCAATTCCACCTCTCAATTCCACTATACCAAACATGGCACTGTTCTTAGCATTACTAGCCACTTTATTGATTTGTTTGATCCAATAAATTTGTCTACGTTCAACTTGAAAATCATTTTAGATATCACATGGTCCAAAGAGGCAAAGATCTCCTAACTTAACTATATATATATATATATATATATGTATTAATACGTAACTATACTATTAAATGTGTTCCAAAAAATTTAACTGAAAATTAAGTCATTAGTATTACTGTAATATAATTAATGATCATATGGAACAAAGATCCTATATTTATATATTATAATAGATCTACGGGACAGATGGAAATCAAATTGAATTTAACATGTTAAAAAATACCAACAACTGTAAAAAAGATGCACGAATCCAATAGAAAGGCTTGATTTTAAAAAGGATATTTTTAATTAAAAAGAGAAAAAGTGTTATTGTGCAAACGGCCGGCTCGTTTTTGGGTCCATTTGATAAGCGCAGAAGAATTCACTTTTTAGTAGGATGTTTTCTGAAAAAGAAATTTTGAGTAGAAGTTAAAAGATGCTATGTGATTTATATTTAGATAAATAATAGTAAAATGATTTTTGCGAAAAGAAAAGCTTGTTTAAATAAATGTTTGAAATGTAATTTTTGGTGGAAAGTAATTTAAAAGAACATGAATCTTATTAAATAACACGTATTTGTATATATTGTTTTATATAATGATACATGTAAATATTTCATAATATATGTTGTAATTAAGTAATTTTTTTAATTTTTTTAATCTCCCTAAAAATTCAACTGGCTTTTACATTAATACCCTTTTGACTCTCTTTCCTCTTTTTTTTTCTTTATACACATTTTCTCTCTTACTTCTTCCCACTTCTCCCTAAAAGTGACTTTTAGGCATAAGCTCCTTTTTGTCAAAGTTTTACCAAACATGCAATCAAATGCTACACCTTGCAACTGCCCAACCAAACATTTAGGCCCGTTTGGTTTGATGGTATTTGGAGGCATGGATATGGAAATGGAATTGATTTCTATATCCATGCATGTTTGGTATGATGGAATTGGCTTCCACATGGAAGCCAATTCCATCAAACTTATGGATTTTTATTTCCACATGAAAAGCTTGGATTTCCAATTCCATGTTGATAATTCCATTTAAAAATTTTTCTAAAATTTTTTTAATTTGATTTAGGTAGTTTTAAAAGTTAAAAAAATATTTTTAAATTTAGAAGAGCTTTTAGGTCTTTTCATCTAAAAATCATACATCATTTCCATGACATACCAAACATACTTTTAAACCTCATTTCCATTTCCACATCCACATCCATATCCATCAAAATAAATTCTGCATACCAAACGAGGCATTAACTAAGTTCAACCGGAATCACGATGAGATAAGACAAAATATGAGTCAAATAAATAAATAATCGGACAGCAACTCAATTCTAAACTGTATAAACATGTATTCATGCAGGCATGTCGGTCTAGAATACTTTAAGTTGGAAAACTAAATGAAAAATAATGGTTAAGAAAATTAAATATAAACACATCAGATTTGGATGGTATATATCTGATTAGCTCTTCCTAACAAGTACTTTGCTTGGTTGGCAAAAAAAAAAGTACTTTGCTTGATGGGAAATTAGTTCCTAACCGAAATGAGTATTATTTCCTGTGTTAAATGCAAAAACTAATGGAAGGATTTGTTTTAATTATAATTATAATGTATTTCCCAAATGTGTGTGTAGGTATATTAAGAAAGAGTGTTTTTTATTCTCTTACAAATAATCAATCCAGCTAATTTTTTTTTTATCTCCATAAATTACGTATTCAGATATTTATGTTCAAAGAGAGTACCATATATCTCTCATCATCTTCACCCACGAAAAATACTCATGCACTCATTATATTAATGTATGATTTAACTAACAACATCACATTTAAGGAAATTTGAAAGACAATGTTTAATGTCACTCATCAACAGATGAATGCCTTTTTTTTTTTTTACTATGTTGTGTTACCCATTAAGATCAAACCAACATTCTAAAATTTATGTCAATAAACATTTGAAGAGGGGTGAGATCAAACCAACAAATTAGTGTTATTGGCCCTATTCTTATCCAATTTTCCAATTCCAATTAACTGGGGTATTTGGCAAAGCTTCTGAACACCCTAAAATCACGTTCAACATTATTTTTACGCAAAACGAGATAATCTCCTTCACACATTTACCTCGTAAATGGTAAAAAACATCTCGCCGTCCTCACCGAAAATCATGCTTTGCTTGCGACTCTCTCTATTCTTATTTGCCATAATTTTTTCCAACTTCGGTGATTAACGAGTCGAGTGGAGGAAATTTAAATCATCTGAATGTCGTATCAAATGCACAAAAATTATAATTTTTTTAAAAGCAAATAATTTTTCACTCTATAAGCAGGGAAAAAAAAAGCATTTGTTTCCACCGGAAATACAAAAAAAAATCATATTCTTTATAGGGACAATTCCAGAAAATACCCTCAAAATATATAAAGGAGATATCGGGATCATAAATATACAAAGTTCCATATTACATCGGAGGGTTTAATTTAGAATTTCAAAAAGTTATAAATTTACTTATTTATCCCTTCTTTTTGTATATTATGTTAATTTCCTATTCTTTAAATTGTAATTCGTTATACTTGACCTGCAAATGTATTGGTAAGAAAAATCCCATTTTTTGGAAGTTGCATGGGTCTTAATTTGCATATATGAGAATTTCATATATTTCACTTTGACATTCCCAATACCCAAATTACAATTCATTATATTTGATTTGTAAATGTGTCGGTAAGGGGAGGTGAGTCTCATTTTTTAAAAGTTTCAAGGTTCTTAATTTACATGTATGTGAATCTCGTATATTTCACTTGTCATTCTCAACGTTGAAGTTACAATTCACTACACTTGTTCTGTAAATACGTTAGTAAGGGGAGGTAAATCTCATTTTTGGGAAGTTTCAAGGGTGGATATGTGAATTTTGTATGTTTTACTCCCTACACTCAAATTGCAATTCTTAGGCCACGATGAAATGAGATTTAGGATTTTATTTATTGACTTTGTCCTTTCTACATTTCCACAAATCTACAATGGGTTAAATATAGTGAATTCCAAGTGAAATATTAAAAATTTACATATATGCAAATTAAAACCTTGAAACTTTTAAAAAATGAGACTCCTCGTACTAGTGAGTTTCCATGTCAAGTATAGCGAAATACAATTTAAATATTGGGAATGGTTAACAAAGTATAGAAAATTTAAAACTTATAAAGAAAAGGTAAATAAGTACATTTATAAAATCCCAAATTGATTCCCCTTATTTGAATTTTGTATATTA
Source organism: Vachellia pachyceras (assembly GCA_025593235.1). Classification (NCBI taxonomy): domain Eukaryota; kingdom Viridiplantae; phylum Streptophyta; class Magnoliopsida; order Fabales; family Fabaceae; genus Vachellia; species Vachellia pachyceras. The sequence continues at coordinate 17,407 of JANTPZ010114335.1, forward strand.
AAGACCGTGTTTTGTCTTTAATATAATTTTCAGTGTACTTTTGAATTTATTTACATAAAAGAAGAAAAATTATTTACATAAAAATATAGTACGGCCCCACAAATAATTATTAGTTTTATGTTACCTACAATTTTTCCCTACCACTACAGCATTCCGTTTACTATTCATTACGTAAAGAAATGCTTCATACAACTTCATCTTAATACTCACTTCAATATTAATATAATTTCACAGGAAATTTTATCTTTAATTTTATTTTTTCATTACTGTCAATATTGTTTCATTACCATGTTTTCATAGAGCATTTGATCTCAGTTATAAAATCTAGGTTTTAACCTAAAACCTATGTTTTGTTTAAGTACAAAATTTTTTCAGAAAAAGCTATTTCGTATACAAAACCTCGATCTTGACAAAATTATTTTCTTGTCAAATTACACTTTCTCTTCTAATAAATTTTCTCTTTCCTATTTTTTGTTTACTTTTTTTAATCGAACTCCGTAAAAGCTAATAACTTCTCAAACACAATCATTTTTCAAAATTTAAGTTTTGCCTTGAAATCCCTAAAAGCTATTTTCTCACAATCTATTCTCCAAAACTTATGTTTTACCTTGAATTCCGTAAAAGTTATTGTTAAATTGACTTCCAAACCAACCCTTGATCTTTTCCATTTGAATGTTGGTTCTCTTATGCCCCGTTTGGTACGCAGAAATGATTTTGATGGAAGTGGAAGTGGAAGTGATGCTGGAAGTGAATTTTAAAAGTTTGTTTGGTAGGTTAGAAATGGATATGGAATTCAGCTATATGATTTTTTTTATTTAGATAAAATAGATGATAGATTTATTGGAAAGACTTTTTTACCCCTCATTAAAAAAGAAAAAAAATAAAAATAAAATAATTTTTTATCACTAATCCTGATTGCGCCGCCTCCCCTTCCATCGCCGAGAACCTCGTTTCCTTCCATGTCTACTCCTTCAGCTCCGTTCTCTTCTGCAGCCTCGTCGCCCTCGCTCTCAAGCAGGCCATCCGCCTTTCTCGCTCCCCCGGCTTCCACTACCCCGTCGAGTTCTTCGCCCACATCAACAAAACTGCCCTCCGCCTTGGCATGCTCGTCTCCGGTGCCGGTTCCATCTGTGGTTGTGTCTTCTTGATGATGGCCTTGGTCAATGTGGTTCAGATTAAGCTCGACACTCTGGCCTGTGGCAGCTCCCACACATACTCTACTGTCGTCCCGCTCTTCGTACTGGTTCCCTCTGCGCTTCAGCTCAAATTACATTGAATGAGTTTTTTTTTTCCTTTATACTTCATGCCATTTTGCAACTCGCTTAACATTGTTGCGATTTGTGAGAAGAAAAAATAATATGAACTTAGGTTATTGAGGGTTATTGATCACTTTTCGCGGTTGAAATTAGCTACTTGTGTTTGTTATATGGATAGTTCGGGAGCGCAGCAAAATTGACAAAAAATATCATTTCCATGGAACTGAAATGGGTTCCATCAGTAGGCCCATGGAACCCACTTCCAACATTTTTTTAGAAATCACACTTCCATGGAATTGGGCTTCAACAAAACAAACAACCCATTTTTTCAATTCCCACCCCAATTCCAATTCTAAATGTTGGGTTTCAATGTACCAAACACAGCATTAGAGTTTCACTTTCATATCATTTTGTCTTGTACGGGAAAAATGTGTTTTCATGTACGACTTATGGTTCAAGCACGCCGTTCATATCTTCATCCATTCTCCAATTCGAGCGTAGAGACGTAGAAATTCAACACATCCACTATCACGAGGCAGACGAAGGAAAAGGAAGAAAAGAAGGAATCTGCTTTTTCATTATCATAGTTACTGTACATGTACAAATATATATAATCAGAAAGAAAGAACCTGACGCAAACGGACAGCTGTACACCAATAAACTAACCAATCTTGTTTCTTTGTAACCAACTCTATTTTGGCTAACAGATTTGGTAACTAATTCTATTTACAGTCTCTAATACCCCCCTCAAGCTGGAGAATGTATATCTATCATTCCCAGCTTGGAAAGGAGTTTACAAAAGGGAGTAGGACTTAATGGTTTAGTAAA
>JANTPZ010114336.1:0-35935 GCA_025593235.1 Vachellia pachyceras
ATAATAAATCCACCCCACAGATAAGTACAGAGTTCTTAAGCTTGCAGCATTTAATGTAGAAATTGTTGGCGAGCTTAGGCCTTCAGAGCAAAAGTAAAGAACAAACAATGCATGTTGGCTTTATCCAAGATCAAAGACCTGCTGCTACCTTGACCCTTTGTCTTAGGTGGACTCTCTTTTCCTTGGATTCACTACTGAAAACGGCTCATACTGTCAACTGCTACTATAGGACTGTCAAATTCTAACTATAAAATCTTTGTCAACTCAGGAATACTTAACTGTTTCTTCTCAATGGATGATTCAATAGTGCTTTTTGAGGCATCTTTATTGCTGTGCTTGATAAAAGCATTTGCAAATCAAACAAATGCAATTTGATTACTCAGACTGTAACATTAAGTGAGACTAGAAAGGATGTGGAAAATAGGCGCTAAAGACTAATTCACCCTAGGGCTTGGTTCGAATCTCTGTAACTCATTTAAGAAATATGAACATGATAAGCAAAGGAGAGAAAAGGAAAATCTAAATAACCATGATGTATGTATAACATCTTGGGTTCAAGTGTCACAGGGGGTGCAATGTCCCATATTAGAAAAAAAAAAAAAAATTAAACTTTGAAAAGCGTGTATGAATAGAAAGGACTCATAAGTCGTAAACTTAATATTATAAAATTTTGAATGTGTGATGTCAAATGTATTTGTATGGCTCCATTCAAAGCCTAACAGAAGAAGTCTAATGAAATTCTCTCTAGTACTTAAGATTTTGCATTCTCTAGAATAATAGATAGGATTGTGATTATCAGGGCCCTAGAAAGAACGAGAAGATCCGTAGGCACCCAAAATAAATAAAGACCCCCTACAAATTTCAGTAGTTTTATCTGTTATGGTTCCAAAGCAGTTACTGCTCTTTTAACATACTTGCAGAATTTTTGCTACAACAACATGCTCATATCGTTGTTCAAACTCTCTGAGAGACCGATTGGACTTTCTGCATTAAATTGACAAAAATTTGAATACGCTTGCCTCCATACGCAGCAAGAAAAAGGAAAAACTATTATTATACATCATTAGCTTATATTAAACATCCCCATTGCATAAATCAGAAAATTGCAATAAACAGGTCAAAAAAATTCAAAACATGAGAAGCAATTTATGTATTAGTGGAGCCCTCAGAGTTTAGAAGAGCGCATATGGAAGGAAGCATTGAACAAATTAAAGAAAAAGGTCGATAACTGATAGCCAGAAAATCGAAAGCCTATCTGCATTAAATAAAAATTTCAATAGGAGAAATAAATTCCCAAAAGTCAACCTGGCCATGTGCGTCCCGACAGTAGCCTCTTTGTAAATCCTTCATTATTTCATCAGTGACTCGGCGGTTTTATCATGTACTAGTGGCCGGGTCCCATTATCATCAGCACGATGATTTTGCAAAGTCCTTATAGAGAAATCAAGCCAGTTGATTTTTTCACTCAACCCACTAAAGCACAATTCAGGCCATTTTTCATGTTCAGCACAAGTTAATTCATTCTGAAGCGATAATAACTCTTTTCCGAGTTCCTCAATTTCGGTATCTTCCTTTCTTATTAATATTCTCAGAACCTCAGTACAATATTTCTCATTCAAGGCATCTTCCTCAATCACATCTACAAAGTTAAGAGAAACGTCAAAGGACGTCAAATATAGCCTCAACAAATGACCAGACTAGCGCAGAAGGAGTAAGCTTATACCATAACCAAAACCAAAGTAAAAGTCACATTGCCATCCAGAGTGCTCGGAGCAATTGCCGTCTTGAACGACTGCAGCTGGTAAATAACATGCAATAGGATAAGCCACATGCAATCCAGTAAAATAATATTTAATAAACAACCATGGTGATATGCAAGTTGATCAAAGAGATATAAGAAGAATAGGAAACCTTGATCAGATGATGGACTCCAAAGATCCCAATCCATGAATTGAAACTATCCTGAAATTAAAATGTTAAAGATAAAGTATGACCCATTTACAATTTAGTTTGTGGAACGAAATGCCAAGGAAGACGCCAATGGAGAAGGCCGCGAAACCTAACTATTTGCCAACAAATGCCAAATTTTCTATTATTTGTATGAAATTCCAAAAAAGAAAAATGCATGCAAGCAGGATAACAAAATAGAACCTACAAATTCAGAAATATTCGGAATCTCTTGGGAATGAAGTGTTAAGATAGGGCTATCTCCAGCACCCATCCCCTGCCAAACCCCACCCCAACAAAGAACAGAGAGCTGTGAGGAGAAGTGAAAGCGCAGGATACTGTAAGCAACGAGGCAATGTGCAAGTGGAAACCCAGTTAGAAAAAAGTTATATTGTAGAAAAATTAAATTTGTCATGAACCATACCAGAACCAGACTTCCTAGAGGGTTCAGACATTGCAGATGAAGTTAAGACCAAAGAGTGAGGAAACGGGTAGTGCGTAATGGGACATGAAGCTTTCCAAGCAATCAAACAGTACCTCAGTGCAATAAGAGATGGTAGACAATGGAAATGTTGACAAGCCTGAGCTTCTCGAGCCACCGAAGAAGCCGCGGTAATGTGGAATGCGAAAACAAAATGTGCGTCTAGGGTTTCGGGTCTCTCAAAAGTCAGAGCCAGAGGAGAAATAAAGAGGCTTCTTCAGACTTCAGAGTGAAGACGGAAAGAAGCGAAGAAGGGAAACCGTGCGATGCTGTGCTGCGTATTAACAGTAAGAAAAAGCAGAGACTCAAAAGCGGCAAACTTGCCCGTAATGGCAAGAAGGACGCTGAGAGCTCCAAAGTGGCGGTTTCATAAGGGGACCACATGGGATTTTTAATAAAAAAAATTAAATGAATTGCCAAGATAAAATAATATTTATTATAAAAAATATTAAAACGTTAATTATCAAACCTTAAAATAGAAATTTAAAATTACTAACTTATCTATTATTAAAAATTTTACATTATTTATTACATTTAAAATTAAGAAAAAATTCAAATTAAAACTAAAAACCTATAAATGATATCTTCTAATCAACAAATATAATGTTAAATTGTTTGATGTATATTATTAACAATATTGAGAATTAAAAACTTCTATAAAAATAAAAAATAAATTTATTTTATATATTTTCAAAATATGATAAATTATCAAGACCTTTTTATTTTATTAGCATTAAATACATTTTTAACTCACATAGATTTTTTATAAATTAAAAATAAATCATATAAACTTTCTTGAATTATTTTAAACTGAGTAAATTTTCTTTTTACTGTCTAGACTTACATAAATTTTAATAAATTATCGAATATATTAAGATTTATTAATATTATATAATTTTTATTTTAAATAAAGTTTGTGTTAAGTTTTGAAAAATATATAAAATCGAACAATGATTTTTCCAACGAAGGTTGAGAAAAAGTGTGTTTAATTTAGTAAGATTTTGAATTATTTTTAAGAAGATATAGGATGATAAAGAATGTGGGAAGAAAAATAGAAATTATTGTTAGGGTAATCTAATATTTAATTTTTAATTATGTTAAATAGTTACAACTTTTATGATGTTTACTATAAATATTATTTATCTCATGCCCTTTAATTTAGTTTTTTTTTTAAAAATTTATTAAAAGGAGAGGTGGGCCCGTTCATGGCTGTTGTTCTATGGGGTTAGAGACCCTGGTTGGCTGCTTGAGAATAGGTTTGTTTGGTTAATTCGTTAGGGCAACCAAAATCCATTCCTGCATTTATCGAGACAAAATTTCCCTCATATATTTATCTCGAAATCTGTATCCGTTCTTCCAACGGACTATCTAAACAAGGCCAATGAAGAACTTTCGACCCCCTGCATTTCGTGAACATGTTCCTTTTGGATTTATCTGTGAATGCCAATGTTTCATGTTTATTGCTCCTATCACCCCAATGCCATACCTGACCGATAACCAAAGTAAATCTTCAATCTATTAAAATAATAATAATAAAGACATGTCTATATTTTATTATCGATAATTGCTTAAGTCGCTCCCATGCATGCATAGAGATATTTTCTTGCCAAAATGTCTCTATAAAATATCAGGTGGAAGATTAATGCCTCATTTAAAATTATATAGTAGGCGGATATAGAAATAGGATTCATTTTATGGAGCTGGCTTGCATCATGAAAATGCTCATAGAACCGAGAACGAGTCATCGCATTCTTCTGTTACCCTCTCATTTTCCATCTCCTTCAACAAACCCTCCTCCATCCTATCTCCATGCTAGCACACTGCCGTCGCCGACGTCCAGCATACCATCGTTGGCAACCTCCCATCTAGCAACCTACGGCAGTGGTGACCTCCATCTTGTAACCTCTCGTCAAATCTGCTTCCACCGATGATGTATGACCTCTCCTCCATCTTGAATAATCTTTCTTGAATCTCCGGTGGGTAAGGACTTCTCTTATTTATTAATGTATTTTTCTGCTCTACTGGGAGTTATTGCAAAATTTATTGGTTGAATATAGTTGTAATATATGCCATTAAAAATCCAAGCTAATAATAAGAATATTCGGTGGTGGTGGTGGTGGTGGAAAGTTGTCGGTCGGCCACTCTCGCGACCGACTGGAGCGCGGGAAGCGAAGTAGGTGCAAACATGTAACGTAACGACAGGTGTTCCAAACGTTGTCGTTTTGTATACCACGTGTCGCTCTCCCACCTGCCTTGCCCAACGACAAGTCACCTTTTACGGCATCATTAAAACTTAACACCTTTCTTTAATCATACGATTCTCCTGAAGGATGAGATTAGGTGGACTAAGGACCACAGCTACCATGCAGGAGACGCACCCTCAGCTGCCCGATCCTTTGACACCCACTTTCTACCACTGACAATGACGAAGACCAACCACAGCTTAACATATTACTGTGTTCTGGTGTAGTCAAGTCCTCAATATCAACGGAGTCATGCGTTTTTTCAGTAAATACAAAACAAAGTCATTATAAGAGTTACTTTTTTAATTGTTAGACAGTTTAAAATTAATCCAATCAGACGGGAATATAAATTAAAACTTGGAGCTTTACAGGTAATCGTTTTAGCATGTACCCACACCATTCAGCTCGTATCGTTTTAGCAGCTATACTGGTAATCGTCAAGTGGGATTAAATTAGAACTTGGAGCTTTGTTGCCATCCCATGACGCGACAAAAGTTCCAAGGAGCACATATGCTCCTTGCTACATGAGATCTGAAGAGCACTCCGAAAGCAAACAATAACGCCGCAGTCAAAGGTACAGAGAGATGGGTGGAAAAGGTGGCAAATAATCAATATTTCTAAATAAGTAAAAACTCTTTCCCTTGCAAAAGGTCCAGATGACAGCGTCCTGTGCAAATCCAGGCACCCACCTCAGGCAGAGTCAGGATCGGGAAGATGTCGTTCAAGAAAGAAGCCTTGTTCATTTGTTCTCTGGTCATTCTTTGGTATTCCTCAAATATTGGAGTCATCCTCCTCAACAAGTACTTGCTCTCCAATTATGGCTTCAAATTCCCCATCTTCCTCACAATGTGCCACATGACTGCCTGTGCCGCTCTTAGCTACATTTCCATTGTCTTCCTCAAGATTGTGCCTCATCAGACCATCAAATCAAGGTCCCAGCTCATCAAGATTTCAACTCTGAGCGTCGTGTTCTGTGCCTCGGTGGTCGGCGGCAACATCTCTCTCAGGTACCTCGCCGTTTCGTTCAATCAGGCGGTGGGTGCCACCACCCCTTTTTTCACGGCCTTGTTCGCCTATCTGGCCACCCTTAAGCGCGAGGCTTGGGTCACTTATGCTGCTCTTGTGCCCGTTGTTGCTGGGGTTGTGATTGCAAGTGGGGTATGTTCATTTTGTTTGCAGGATTTTGTGTTGATTCCTTTGTGGAAAATACTCATTTCGTTCATCTAAGCCTATCTATCTTATCATGCCGATGCACTTATTTTTTTGGTTAACATTTCAAGCTACTCTTTGTCTTGATGAGTGCTCCTCCAGATCTGAAAATCTGTTGCAAATTAGTTACCGGGACATACCGTAAATGGTAATGTGATCAGTTTAGCTGATCTATAGCTGTTAGAAATTCAAGTAATTTATTTGTGGTGATATATATACATATATGGTCTAAAACTTTTGCTTGGAAAAGGAAAACGTAAGGGGACCAGGAGGCCAAAACATCACTCCATCTTTTCTATTGATTATTGCTGGTCACCTTGTATTGGAATCGGGTTACATGATTGATGATATCCACTAATGTAACCATGTGCTAGTTGTGACAAAATACTAGTTCCTCAACGCCCGAATCATGCATATTTCTGTCCCATTTGCCATGTCTTCTGAGGAGTTGCAATATTTTCTTGTTGGGGCAGGGTGAACCGGGCTTTCACCTGTTTGGATTCATTATGTGCATAAGTGCTACTGCTGCAAGAGCCTTCAAGTCTGTTCTTCAGGGAATCTTACTTTCTTCTGAAGGGTAAACAATCTATGCTACACCTATGATGATTTCTACTCTCCATTGCTGAATAAAATCTGTCCATCTAAAGTTTGAAAGGTTCGTTTTACATATTTGATATTCTTAAATGATAGAGCTGTTGTAATTGATCATCTATAAGGGTTTTGTGATTTGGTACAAAACTGTGAGGACCAAAAATGGCTGGGCGATGTGAATAACGGTTCAAGAGCGGATACTTTATTAATTAATCTTCCTTATTTGCTTTTAATGGGAAGTCTTGATTTTTCATCTCTTTATAGATACTTTGTTTATGTGCCCTGCTGAAACTTGAAAGTTGTATTGTTGAATGCCTGGGCAGGCTCAATGAAATAAAGAAGGTAAAATTAAGATAATATAACCTCTTTCTTCTAGTCCATTCGTTGAGTTGTGAGAAAATTTTCTGGAAACAATCTTATAGACCAGAAACCCCAGGTTGAAAATGACAGCGATACAAAATGCAGCTTTAGCTGCTTCCTTCTCAAGTATATATGATTGAATCCGACCTCTTTCAACAGATTTGGGTTCTTGTGCTGTCCAATCAGCTTTATAGACCAAATTCAAATATTCCTTTTCTGGTGGCAATAAATTGCTCATAATGTTAACTTCCACTTTCAACCAAACAGGGAGAAATTGAACTCGATGAATTTGCTCTTGTATATGTCTCCAATTGCTGTCGTGGTGTTGGTTCCTGCAGTGCTTATCATGGAGCCCAATGTCATCGATATCACTACGGCTCTTGGAAGGGAGAAAAAGTCTATGTGGCTTCTTCTTTTGCTTAACTCAGTGACGGCTTATGTAGCGAACTTATCAAACTTCTTGGTGACTAAACATACAAGTGCTCTCACCCTTCAGGTTTGTTCCCTATACAAATTAATTTGTTAAAAGCTAATTTTTTACTAATGAGTTCAATATTTCACTCACTTCTAGGTTATTAAATAAAACCAAAATACGCATATTTCCTTTTGTGCTTGAAATTTTATTCATAACTCATATCTTAATAAGTTCGCTCCTGTGAAATGGAAGTTTAAATGCTCTTGTTTCTTCAAGCAAACAGAGCACTTAGGCACCACGTGAGCATGATTGGTAATTGTGGTTCCTTTGAGCGCTTTTCACTTTTAATTAATTGATTGAGGGTTTTATACTTGTGTATCACTCCCTCCAATCTTAAATATAAGCCCCCGTATCTGATTATGTTTGATATTCACATCCCACCTATGCTTATAATTGATTTTCTTATACATATTCATTTCCCAATGCATTGGATGCATTTATGTTTTGAACGTAGAGATACTTGCTGATTATTGGCTGAAAACGCATACACGAACCAACAAAGGAACAAAGAAAGAAAGTGGTAGATGATTATTCACCCAAAATTTCCTCTGAAATGTTGTGAATCAGGTGTTGGGGAATGCAAAGGGTGCTGTGGCTGTTGTGATCTCAATCCTTATATTTAGAAATCCTGTGACTGTTGTGGGTATGGCGGGCTACACAATTACAGTATTGGGGGTAGCTGCATATGGAGAAACAAAGAGAAGATTTAGATGAGGGACCTCTCAGTCTAAAGATTCTCCTATTAAATCTTGTAATTCGACGATTTGTCCTAGTTTTTCCCACATGAACATGATTCTTATTTGTCCATGGCCAGGTTGAGGCGGGCAAAGTATTTTTTTGATCTTGCTTTGTTGCATGTACGCAGAAATATTTTTGTATCACAATTAGATTTTTGTTAAGCAGATTCTGCTATTTTTCACTTACAGACGAAAATTGTTTTCGGAATTTGGACGAGTATGCTATGTATAGGAAATTGTAAAAGTTAGCAACGTAATTTTTTTACGGTAGTAATAATTTGTAAATTTATATCCTTAGGCTTAGGATGTCAGTCTCCAGTTTGGTCACAACTCACAAGCACCTGTTGCACCTGTTATTATCAAAATAAAATAGAATTGCAGGGGAGGTTACCACTTCCCAAGCTGCAAAATTGCCATTATTGTTGAGGTACCTAAATCTTCTGTCTTTCACATCTTTGTCAAGACCATACAGAAAAACAATCGTGGCGGAGCATGCTTTATAACAGTACTAAGATTTCCATTATTGTTGAGGATATTGAGAACATACAGTAAAACAATCGTGAAATGAAAAAGGATAAACGTTATCGAATATGACAACAAATGACCCCAGGAATTTAACTCGGAGCAATTAAAGACAATTTTCCTTAACAGTCAGACAAAAAGTAGTATGAGTTAGCCGTATGAGTTTTTGAAAGTCCCAAGTTTGTGGGGAGCAGTTTTCCCCTCCAAAAAAAAAATGTAAGCAAAGGCCAAGAAGGCCATCCTACACATTTGACCAGAGAACGGAATACGATGTTGATGGGTTTAAGCAATGTCAGGACCTGAAGGCAATGCTTCATAGCCATCGTGGTGTTTTGGAGCGCCTCTTTCGACTGGAATGCACTTGAGGATGGCCCCTACGGGCAAGCTTACCGCTCCAATCAAAACACTCAGTACCCATAGTTGCCAGTTCAGAGGCACAGTGCTGGCAAATGTCCCCAAGAACTCAACAATGATAGCTTGAAAAGCCACTGAGGAAAAGATTACAGCTAAAAATATCCAACTGCTAAATATGCCTCTCAATACGTTTATCTTGTCTATGTATCGGCTGTTGATCTCATTGAAAACCTGGTAGAACAAGCAGAGAGACAATGAGAATAACTGCCAAGTGGAAGTGAGGAAGTACAATACTACTCCTTGCGGTCCTAAATTACACTATAAATGAAGGCTTATATTTAGGACCAAGAGGAGAAATTCAATAGATCAAGCATATGTTGAACCTGGCAAAAGACAAAGGAGTTGAATATCAAGGTGTTTAGGACGCTAGTTGCATCTGGACCATTGAGTCTCAGAAGGTTCATCCCCTCAAAATTGAGAACTGCAAGGACGATTAGTTGATATACACTTTGACCGATGATATTTCTCCACATGGCTTTGGTGATGAAGCTTACTCCTCTACCAACTGGAGGCCTTTTCATGAGCTCATCAGTAGGAGGTTCTGTGGCCAAGGCCAATGCACCAAGAGTGTCCATAATCAAGTTGACCCAGAGCAATTGTACAGCTGTTAAAGGAGCAGACCCTGAAAGCAAACGAGAAAACCATTATTCATGTTCCTTAAAAGTCTTAAGGGCGATAAATGGGAGAGAATATTCAGAAAAGCAACAAACCAGTGAAGCATGCAGAAACGAAGTTGATCACCAGAGCGACCACATTGACTGTTAACTGAAACTGCACGAATTTCTGAATATTTATGTATACTGCTCGTCCCCATCTGGCCACATTGACAATAGTTGAGAAGTTATCATCCATAATAATGACATCAGCATTTTCTTTAGCAACCTGTGAAGGGTATGATTCCAAAATAAAACATATCAGAATATTGAAAATTATATTAAAGATCATACAGGCACAAATAAAATGGTGTGTGATACCTAGTTCAGGAACTAATCAAATCGACGATTAAATTTTATGTCTAGAACAAGATTATTATACAAAATCAAGCAAGTGAGCAGCTAGCTATACTTTACCGTCAGAATCACCAAAGTCAAAGTATAAGAGATACAATACCTCGGTCCCAGCTATTCCCATGGCAAGTCCAATGTCCGACTCATGCAGTGCTGGAGCATCATTGGTTCCGTCGCCTGTAACAGCAACAACCTCACCAAACATATTCCGCAAATTTGTGACTAAGGTATGTTTGTCAAGAGGTAAGGATCGTGCCATTACCTGCATCCATAATAAGCAAATAAGAAGACATGCATTTCTCCAAAAAAGAGTTGAAACTCAAAATTTACAATGACATTAGAACCTGAATTCTTGGTATGATCTCCCTCATTTGCTCAGGAGTCAGGTTTCGAAATTCTGATCCTTCAATGGCAACACCACCTTCTGTGAGGATACCACATTCTTTAGCTATAGCCCTAGCTGTATTTATATTGTCACCAGTGACCATACGAACTGTTATACCAGCTGCTAAACAAGTTTGAACAGCTTCTTTAACCCCAGGGCGCACAGGATCCTTGATTCCTACAACAACTATCAGTGTATAGCCATTATCAGGGATGCTAGTCTCCCCTTGGTTATCATTTATATCCTTGACAGCCAAACAAAGAGTTCTTAAAGCTTCAGAGGCAAAACCATTTATCACATTAGAGACATTCTTTGCACGATCCTCGGGAAGATCAACTGTATTTCCATCACAATCAATAATTTTGTCACACATTCTTAATATTATTTCTGATGCACCTTTACAGAAAGCTCGTAGCCGTCCATCAGGAAGACGCACAATGACAGACATCTTCTTCCGGACTGAATTGAAAGGCTCAATCTTAACAATCTTGCACTCGTTGCGCTGAGCATGGAAATCACCACCCAAAAACAACCCAAATTCCACTACTGCAGATTCTGTTGGTGTTCCCAATATTGTATTCTTTCCGTCCTTATCTTTAACTACTTCAGCTGAAGTATTGTAAAAAATAGCTTGGAAAAGGATGCTCAGAACTTCTTGAGATATTTCAGTTTTCAATTTGTCTACACTCTCTTTACCTTTCATGTCCATGAATTTTTCGCATGTCCATATTTTATCAACCACCATATGATTAGTAGTCAGTGTCCCTGTCTTATCTGTGCAAATGCAACTGGATGAACCCATTGTTTCACAGGCAGCAAGATGCCTCACAAGTGCCCTGTCATTCATTAATTTTTTCATTGCAAAAGCAAGGCTGAGCGTTACAGCCAAAGGTAAACCTTCAGGAACTGCAACAACTATTATGGTAACGGCAATAGCAAAGTAGTCCAGCAGCTTCATTGCATCATTTGAAGACCAATGAGTAAACTCACCATGCTGTGCTTTTTCCACCACAAATCTTATTATCAACACCAGAAATGTTACTACAGCAAAAACCAGACCAATCTTACCAATAAGCGTAGCAACTCCATTCAATTTCACTTGCAATGGGGTCTCATCCTCTCCACCCTCGTTTAGGGTTTCCATCAACTTTCCCCATTCAGTCCTCATGCCAACAGTTGTCACTAACATCTTCCCTTGACCATCTTGCACTTTTGTTCCTGAAAGAAGGAAAGGTTTTTCTTCATTTACATTTACCGGTTCGCTCTCACCTGACAAACTTGACTCATCGATCAGTAAGTTGTATCCCCATATGAAAATCCCATCAGCTGGAACTTGATCCCCAGTGGACAAATGGACAATATCTCCCACTACCAAATCATAAATCGATATCTTCTCCCTTTTCCCATCCCTGGTGACCTGAACAAATATCTTTTTCTTCTCCCTGTCCAAATCCCTGAACTGCAGCGATTGCTTGTAGTCACTGACAGCAGTAACAATGACTACCAAGAATATACTTAGTATGATTCCCAGACCATCATACACACCCTTCGGCCACCCTTCAGTGGCAATCCCTACACCGATAGATGCTAAAGCACAGACCATAAGAATGATTAGCGTTAAGTCATGCAATGCTTCCCACACAAACATAAGGAAGGTTCTGGTAGGTTTCTCTTGATAACGGTTGGACCCAAAAATCTGTTGCCTGGTATTTATACTGTTTTCACTTACACCTTTATCCATGGAGGAGACAGATAATTTTGATGCAACCCCTTCAACCCCTCCAATCATTCTCAATTTCTTATGATCATGGCTACGGACAATGGAGGCAATATCATCTGGATTAATACCAAAACCAGCTTCTCTTGCTTCATCTGACAGTCTGTAATCAACTCGACCTCCAGCTGCACAAGAAAGCCATATGAAAAAAATTAGTTTTTAATACAATGTGACGGTATGAACTGCGTAACTCTAAAGGGATTAGAGCAAAAACCATCAATAAACTGCAATGCCGCCTTTTGAACATAAAGAGCAATCCGAATCGTTTCCTGGCACAGTAAAAAATGTGATGACAATATCAACATGAAAAATTCGTAACACAATTACAGGTCATTCCTACGGTAAGTGCTTAAGGAGGGTCAAAACTCAAAGCAAAGACCATGTCATTCGAACATGCATAATTACACTATTAATAATATCCATAATTATTAATTAAGCCAAAGTAGATGAGTCTCATCATGTCTAATGTCATTTCATAACTACCTAGTCAGAAGTCATAATTAAAAAATATGGGTCAAATTTTTTTAAGATCAAATATATTTGTTAAAAGCTCCACAGGTTCTTGAATAAAAAATTTGGAGCATGAGTCGATTTTATTATCAAAGGGAGTGTATAGTAGTCGTAACTCGTAATGGGAAAAACAGCATTCCTTTTCTATTAAGAAAAAGAGAAAGGCATATAATATTCACTATACTTTCACCTTTCTATATAATTTTTTATCTTCTTTCAACTTATAGGGATAGCAAAAACTAACTCTATCCACTGCCCACCCAAAGCTCACATGAATTCTAGAGGATCTCATATGTCAAACTTGTACCTAAATGGAACTAACATATTCAATGATATGACGTGCCACTGTCTGATTCACAACCCCACAAGATAATGATATGACGTGCCACTGTCTGATTCACAACCCCACAAGACGCGTCAGGGCCGCGTTCAACTCATTGAGAGAGCTGGATGCTATGTTTTGGGGGCTCTACCCCACCCCGGTGGCAGTGGCACTGGCATAGTTTTCTCTTTTTCTTTCTTTTCTTGTTTGTTCAACCTTAGCGTGCCCTGCTATTCCAAAAAAGAAAAAGAAAAGAAAGGGAGAGTATTATTCAAGGCGGTCCGAAAGGATTTATGTTATTTGCACTAAAGGCCTAAATGGCCAGATGTCAGTCAGACCCAGAAACCAAAGCGAAAATAAAAGTGTGCAAAATAACAATATTCCTTAATTGTAATTCAGATTTTGATGAGTTATAATTTAATAGCAGTAATCTCATCGTTTCCCGCACAAACTTATTCCCAATTTCCTAAATTCTCTAGAGCAGTTTCAAAATGGTTTGAGACCCTCTAATGCCAATACACTTTTTTGGAGAGCCTTGAATGATACTCTCCCCCAAAAAGAAAGCTGGACGCTTTGCATGGACAAGAGTCGTCGCTCACCAACTTGCATTAGTGATAGCCCAACACAATCAAATTGTAGGAAGTGTGTGTCAGGATTCGGATGGAGTGTGGGCTCTTCATATATTTTTATCCAACGGCTTAAGACGCCCAACCCTTCGACTCCCTCCATCGTTATCCCAAGTCCCATATATACCACTTTGACGGCCCCGTTTGGCAACACTTCTAGGGACCTTAAAAGTCCGTCCAACAGTGTTTTTCCGCAAAACGAGATAATTTCCTTCACATATTTATCTCGACTTACATAAAAGCACTTCTCTACCGTGTTTCCAAACGAGCATGGAGTCTATTTGGATAAAGAAACAGTATAAACTGCTTTTATACTACTGTGATTTACTGTTTGGAATATGAGTATAAAAATGAGTTTTATTTCAAACTTTAATAAAAACTTTTATAACGCTGCAGCAACCACCATAAAGTACTTTACGCCAACGGCCCAGCCATATAAGACCAACACACAATATTCGCTTTCACAAGAAAGTAATGTGACGAGCGCGGCAAACGTGACATGTGCCGCGCGGCACCGTACAGATTTGTCCTCTGGAAAATACTCATTCATAGAATCATATGGGAGGCAAGTGACCGAAATTTCGCGGAAGTTTCCTCCGTCGTCGCTATTAAATTCAAATGTTTCGCTTTCATAATTTACGTATTTTAATTTCTCGAGTCTCTGAGATTGGTGCCCATCTGGAATTGAAATGGAAATAATTAAAAATAGACCCCCCCAATACGGACATCACATAAAAAAAAACAAGAAAATACTAGATATGGCAGGTTAATGTTGGTGGAGGAGATTCTCTCATATCATCCACCGTCCTCTTATTTTTCTAATTATAACAACCACTTTCCAAAGATCTAATTTTAATAGTTTTAATTTGATTGTTTTTATAATTTAAATAATAATTATATAAAAGATCAAATCAGAAGTCTTCAAATATTGATTTAATTATCAAAAAAAGAGAGAAACATCTGCCATGCACTCTCATACAATTTATGATATCAAACTTATCAATCACATAAAAAGATATATATGTATATTTAATTCCCAAATTATGGGCACTAAAATTAATCTCAAAATTCATACAAATATCATATTTTATGTGATGTCCGTATTGGGGGAGTCCGATAAATAACCCTCTTGTCAAGAAAAACTTCAGCTCTGGTTGGCTAAATAAATAAACGGATGAGGAAAACTCCTGCTCTCAACTTAGGAGATTTATTAGAGATTAATCAAGTTCATGATCTCTTTTTTCCTTAGTAAAAAAACAGAGAAAAACAGTCTTAGTTTTCTTCTTCTCTCCTTTTCCAAGCCACCGGAGTGGGAAGATTTGCTCGACAGTGGATTTTGCTTTTCCTTAAAGGTTGAAACCAGAAAGTATGAGCAGTGAATAATTTATATGTTAGTTTCATTATTAATTTTTTTTCTCTCTTTGGGAAACTTTCCCCTAAAGGTCTATACCTCCACGCAAATCCAACTCTTTAAAACTATAATCAATTAATCATAAATCTCAAACCAGGCATATGTGTATTGACTAGCAAAACAATGAATAAACGGTATAAATCAGGCAAATGGATTGAAACCTGGATTTTCTGCTTCATCCTCTCGGCTTCGGCACGTTTGTCAAGATCGGCGACCATCCGAAACCTTCTGCGAGGGTTCTTGACCAACCTGACGGCGGATCTCCACCTCCTCATGGCCTCGGTGGATGGATTCTTGGGCTCCAGCTTGAAATCCTTCAACAGATCCTCCATTGTCGCCAGAATAAGAGAGGCACAGCTGGTTCCACAGACTCCTCTCTGTTCTCTCCCTCAAGAGTTGTTAACAGTAGTGGCGTTGAGGTCCTGCAGATTTTTCATTAGTGGAGCACATAAACCGTGAGTGCGGGGTGAAATGGAATGATTTTAAAAAATAAAATTGCTTTCGAATGAAAAAGAAAACATCAGATATAAATAGAAGTGTGGGCTCCACCTCAATGGAGATATCAATGCCGTAGTGGATTTTGAACAAAAAAAAAATGCCGTAATGGATAATAATGCCATTTGCGGACAATGGGCTCGCTGCGTTTCGAAAGATCCAAATGGTCTGATAATAAAAATTAAAAAATATGTCACTCGACAAAGGGATCTATTACTTATAGATAGAATTTCAATTAGCTTCTAAACAAGGTAAATAATATTTGATAGCCTCAATAACTTGGTAAGTCACTCATCAATATACCACTTTTACCTGTTTAAAAAATTTTCAGATATTATTTCCCTTCTACTGCCTTTTTAATAATTAAATTGAATATTAAAAATAGTTGAAGGAGAAATGCAAGCAAAAAGATATGTAAAGTAATTTATTTTTATAAATACCATATATTTAATCACGTTAGATATTTAAGGACTTGGTTGATAAATTTGATTTCAAAATTAATTTTATTTTTTAGAATGTGCGATGAAAAGATGAAACAAGATAATTTCTAAAAATAAAATATGATTAATTTTAAGAAAATTAATTATTTTATTTTTAAAATGTGTGATGAAAGCATGGAACGAACTAATTTCTAAAAATAAAATACGATTCATTTTTATGGAAATTAATAATTTTATTAAGAGATAATAAAATCATATATTAGTATCGATATTGATATTAACGTTATAAGAAATGTCATTAGTCATGAATTGGTTTAACTAAACTAGTAGGCTCAAAACATCCAAACGCAGAAATGGATAGCATGGGTTTCATTGATAGTTATTTAATTTTAATAATTTATACATGTATAAAATACTTGTATGATGCTAAATTGAGAATTTAAATTATTTTAATCTATTTTTGTTTATCACCACTCTAAACCCTGAGCTGACTCTAAACTAACTCATTGACTCAGAACCGATGCTAGTTTCATAGTACAAATGACAGTGCATGGGTACTGAGAGTTAGTAGTTATAAAATGGGAAATTTACTAGCTGAATCCAAATAGAGTAATTAATGAATAAAATATCCTAAATATTATAAAAAAATTACCATCATGTCTCACGGTAACTAGTCCTATTGTCATTAGCAACCTCACCAACCGTCAATAACAGCTGAACCAACTGCTGTTGAGATCTGATGGTAATTTTTTCAATCTTTGGGATATTTTATTTATTAACTCCTCTATTCGAGACCCGGTGATAAATTTCCCTCATAAAATTGTTTAGATGTCAAATATATGGGTCTGTTTGGTAAAGCGGTGGAGAAATACTTTTACTATTTACGAGATTATCTCATTTTATGGAAAAATACTATTGAACGTGTTTTTGCGGTGTTGAGAAGCTTTCCCTAACAGCCCCATTAGTTCTATTGATTGCCACCCATGCCCAAACACGTTTGTTTATAATCAATGCCGTAGAACTTAAGAAGACAATTTCAATGTATCATGAGAAGGGTCGTTATTGATTTTTTTCGCAATTTAAAAAAATGGCGGTAGTTAGCACGCAGGCTTTGGGGCAACCGGCGTTTGTTTAATGACAAGCTCCCTCAATCATATAGAGATTTGATCTTGAACTGTCTATATGAATTTTTATTAAATTATTAATTTTTATAAAAAATCATTATTTAAAAATACGATAGTTCAAGAGATTAATTTTATTTTAAAATGTATATCAATTAAAATATTTTTCATAAAAAATAAAAAATCAAATTTAAACCGTTCAAATTTAATAATAAATTGGGAGAGCTTATCATTTTTTTATGAGCGTTATGATCTGTTCCATATTTTGATTTTCTTTAGAGCTTCAGGCAGATAATTGATTCAAAAGATGGCATATTCTTGGTTTTATCTTTCTGTTTCCTTTTTTTGGTTTTTTGTGGGACACAGGATCATAATCAGGAACTCGTAAACTCCGTCACGGCACGGATCATCATCGAATGTTCAAAAAAAAAAAAAAAGGAAAGAAACGCCGGCGTTCAAAGAATCAAAATGCAACAGCCGTAACAACAACAAGACGGCCACGTGATTTTACTTTAATAATTTTCCGTCGCCCCTTGCAAAACGGTACGGTGGCGCTGTGCATATAATACTGTAATGCAAATCTGAATAACCAACGTGCTTTTGAACAGTGAATCATTGACTCGACCAACGTACGTGTTCATGAATCCCAATCTAATATTCAACTCATTACGTACCATCCAATGAATCGACACACTGCATTTTCAACGCAGCAAGCCAACAACCATTCTTTCGACTCTTACTAGAGATGCATGGCATTTTCACGGTACTCAAAAGCCTCGATGTGTCTGTGTAGGAGAGCGTTTAAACCCCCAAAACGTGCGTTCAACAGTGTTTTTTGTAAATCGAGATAATCTCATTCATATATTTACCTTGTAAACCGTACAAACATTTATTCACCACTTTCTCAAATAGACTTCTATTCCAAGCAAAAGTTATTTCTTTAATGGATGATGCATCAGATGCGATGTGAGCATTTCCCAAATGGGTTTGGAAACTCCGTTGGAAAAATGGATTTTACAGATTTCGAGGCATTTTGGGAATTTCGAGATGGTTTTACGGATTTCGAGATGGTTTTTATAGATTTCAAGATGGTTTTTACAGATTTCAAGATGGTTTTATCTCGACTTACGTGCACCGTTGGGAAGAATGGCTTCCCAAACAAGCGCATGAAACATCAGTTCGCCTAATGGCTTTCCATGAGAACTTCCCACATGTTACACAATCTTATAAATATTATTTTTCTTCTTTTATTGCGTAAATTACTGCTAATCTTAACCCATGAAATTAATTATTTCGTTGGCCAAACAGAGGTTCGTGCTTGTTTGGGAATTATTTATTCTTAATGATGCAGGTAAACTAAGACAAAACCATCTTGAAATTCGTAAAAACCATCTTGAAATCCGTAAATTTTTCTCGGAATCTATAAACTCGTTTCTCCCCACGGATTCTCAAACATACACGAAATAAATTAATCATCCCGTTTCATGTGATATTGCATTTTATATCCTGCAGATCTCCGGTCCTTTCGTCCTCCATGTCATAAAACGGCGTCGCATAGGTGCATGCATGATGGGCCTACGGAGTTCATTCGATTTCTAAATGCGTTTTACGTGAGAATCGAAACTTTCAATTGTTTCCGCTGACTGAATTTGCATCCGCACTTTGTGTGGAGGAACGTGGATCCAAAAAGTTGATGAAACAACTATTTCTTTTATTATTATTATTATTTTTTGTTTGATATAATTGACGAAAGTGTCCCCAATTAAGTTGAACACGTTCTCTGATCTCCTTACCGTCTTGTTATTTCATCCAACAGTTTTTCGTTAATTTATTTCATTCCATTGCTGCAGCTAAGTACTTCTTTTAAGAGATGTTGTTAGAAAGATTCCTTCAACTATATACTTTCTCTTAAACCTGAGGATTATGACTGTAAAGTTCCGGTAGTTAATTTCATGAGGCTCTGCTAGATTTTCTTAGGCAATGCCGCCAAAGCTTGGTCGTGTTTGCGTCGTATTTGAAGTCTGAGTTGTAAGGTAAATATTTATTTTTCGACTAACAGATTGTTCTAACACTAAGTTACTGTTTGACAAATGATCGTAATCACTTAAAAAAAACATTTTTTCATAAAAATTTGAGATAAAACTCCTTTTTATATACATATCTCGGACGGCATAAAATCACTTGCAATAAGCTAATCACAAGGCTTATCTCATATGAGATACTAGGATGTCGGCAATGGTTGATTTTGGGGGAAAATGTTGAGAAAATCTCAGCTTTCACACCTAGTTGTTGGAGGGTGGAGACAAGACTATTCAATTCAACAACTGGCAATAATGTTGTTAGTCTCCACCCACTTCTTTTGGAATTCGTGGGTCCTTTTTTATTCGATTCATGCTCTTTAGTAAAGGAATCTGTGTATCGACACAAATTGATGAACCAGCGTGATTCTGTGGATGCAAATTGCTACTCTGCCTTTTACACGCTTATTCCTTCTGCTCTGTGCAATATACTTGTTAGCTTAGCCCATCCAGATCATTGATCACGCTGAAGCTTTTTCAAACAATCTTCGTAGGATAGGTCAAACAAACCCAAACATTTAGTTTGTGGGAACGAAACACAGTATCTCCGAAAAGGATTTATATACGAATGAGATAGCAGAAATGGTAATCAGATCAGAATGCCTAGTGCAAATAGTAAGAGATAATTATATCAAAATCTTTTGTAAGATTAAGGAATTAAATAAGTTACTTATTTATTTACATACATCATCAAATTATATATCAATTTATAAGTAAAGTAAATTAGTTTAAAGAAAAATGATAAACATAAATATATTAAATTACTTTATTTAGCTTCCTTAATCTAAAAAACAAAAATCAACTTAATCCTATGATAAGGATTG
Organism: Vachellia pachyceras; assembly: GCA_025593235.1. Taxonomy (NCBI): domain Eukaryota; kingdom Viridiplantae; phylum Streptophyta; class Magnoliopsida; order Fabales; family Fabaceae; genus Vachellia; species Vachellia pachyceras. Next base: position 19,976 of record JANTPZ010114336.1, read on the forward strand.
AAAGCAGTAGATTACATCTGAGATGTTATAATTTATAAATGTTAAAGTGATTTATTAGGCATCCATTGACAAGTGAGAGAAGGATAGTTTTGAAATCCCTGCATGATATCTTGAACTTCATTATTAATTGTTAAATGTCAACCTCGGGGGAACCTTGCTTCCAAATCTAATATACAATTTAGTACAAATGCTTGTAGATTGAACATAATAACATCGTGAAATCTATATAGACTTCATATAGTGAGATAAGGTTTCTGTTGTTATTGTATGAATGCTGCCACGTCCTCTTCTATACCTTCATTCTCTCAACCGTGCGAAAGGCTACACTCTTGTGATATGAGCAACGAAAGAATTCATTTCCAAACGAGAAACTCCTCCTTCCTCCAATGACTGATGGATAACCTTTTTTAAGGTTCTTAGCCTTGTTTCTCATCTCATCTCCTTCCTTTGTTGCCATCAATCTTCTCACACCATTCTTAACAACTGATGATGTCACCAACTCATCTCTGTGAGTCATTTTCCTTCACCATCAAACCAACTTGAAGCACTTGTGTTATCAAAACACCGTTCCTTGGCTGGTCCGAATGCATAGGCCATGCTGCAATTGGCACCCCCATGGTAATACCCCATGCACGAGTTCCACCTACAGTGACTCGTAAACCCACCTGTTGAAGGATGGCTTAGAATCTCCAATTGGGGTGCCCAGTCTCTTACAATCAAACCAGTCCCTTTAACTCTCTCTTCAAACCCTTTCAAGTTCTATTCGCCTCTTGTAACCTGCACATCAAAGTCGTCTCCTTTATAAGTATCCGTAAGCACCAAAATGAACTTAACCTCGCTTTCTTCCAATCCAATTGCAAGCTGTTTGATCTGTTCCTTGGTTAATGTGGTTATTTTTCCGAAAGCCACATATAAAACTGACTTTTGATCTTGTTCATCAAGCCACTCCGAGCCAAAGTGTCTATCCCCAGAGCTCTTCTTCTCGATTACTAGTGGATTGAAGTGTCCCAGGGCCCAATGCCTCTTGCTGCGGTCAATGCGTTCTATCAACTCCATGTAAGGATTTTCAATTGTTCTGGTTGTGCTGTAGAGCTTTCCATTGCTGAATTTATGGAATTCGCGTTGTGCAGAAATGAAATCTAAGAATTGGGTTGTGAAGCATCCTTCAAGAGGAGGAACTTCTGGGATATGGATGCCATCCAATTCCACCAAAGGTTTTCCCATTATTCCTCCCGAAGGAACAAGAACATGGTAAAGGCAGAGACACTGTGTGTTGCAAATATTGTGTGTGGGTGTGTTAAAGGAAGAGTCCCACATTATTTGGGATTAAGAGGAGGAAAGAGCTTACACATGATAAAGGCCACCGGAGACAAATCCGGCAATTTTCCCTTACCCTTTATGTGCAAGTTAATTGTGTATTGGACACCCTTATTAAAAACTTTATAAAAATAAAAATACTATTTTGAATAAAGCTTGAACCAAGAAATTTCAGCATTTAATGTGGAATCCAAAATTTGAAAAGGCTAATTCTTTTTGGATCAACATTTATTCCTTTAATACACTATAAATGCTGCATTTAAGTACAATCACCATTGATTATCTTTTACCAATTGCAACGTACGGTTTTTAATGTGATTGTTTTCTTTCAATATTAAAAGCATGGTTAAAGTATACTTTTAGTCTTTTATGTTTACGTCAGGTTTTATTTTAATCCTTTAAGTTTAAAAAGTACACTTTCAATCCCTCAAACTTAACGCCGTTAGTTTCTTTTAACGAAAATTGCTGACTCATCAAATTTAATTGATGATTGTGCGATAAAACGTTAACAAAACATGCTGAAATTTTAATTTTAATTTAATAATATAATAAATTTAATATTTTAAATTATGTAGAATAAAAAAGATTTAAAATAACAGCGTTAAGTTTGATCGGTCAACAATTTCCGTTAAGAGAAACTAACGGCGTTAAGTTTGAGGGACTGAAAGTGTACTTTTTAAACTTAAAGGACTAAAATGAAACCTGACACAAATATAAAGGACTAAAAGTATACTTTAACCTAAAAGAATTGAAATGTTAAAATGGCATTTAAGAGCATTTGATTTAATGGCATTTAAGAGCTTTTGATTTGATGGTATTTATGATGGTTGAAAAGGCAACTTACATGAAATGTTTTGATTGCATCTAATGGCATTTCCTAATGCAACGTTGAAATTTGCTTTTTCACATTTAGTGGTATTTTATATTAATAACATTGTCAATCAAGTTTGAAAAAGCAATGAATGTGAGGAAATGAATGAGGCTATTTAAGCATTTCATTCAAGGTCTGAAAAGCAACGTCATGGAAATAAACGTTGGCTATTTAATAGTTCTTGCAATGAATGTGAAGCTCTTTTTACGGTTTTGATTTTAATGGCTATTAAAACTGACGCAATTTTATATATGTCAGTGACTGAATGGTTTCATGGGGAATAAGACATACAATTCAATGTCAAATATAGAGGCTGAATAGACTGCATTTAGAGAGTGTACCTCTCTTCCTCCTCCTCTGACATACTTTACTTTCTGAGTTATATTACCTTTCGTTAGTTCTGCATCCCTGTATCTTTACAGGAAGAATTCGTTTAATCCTGGAGAGTGTCGTAACTTACTTGCCGGTAGTCGCGGAATAGCTCTTAAGGACAGTGTCCTCGGATGCGACTCGAATTAACCATTTATTTGCAGGTGTTGCTGCCACCAGGATGAGTACAACGTTGCAGAGAAGTTGCAAGATCCATTGATGGATACAACAATCTTAAGAGCTATTCTAGCATTATTCGTTATGGCACTTTTCAATAGTGAAATAAGGAGACCACTGAACTTTCTCATAATTTAAAAATTTTATTTTGGTATTTCCCTCTTGTGTAGGAATATTGAGTTTGGTCTCACATTTCTATTTGTGTTTCATTTCAGGACATTTGTTTTGAAATCTTATAATAGAGAAGATTTCCAAAATGGTGGCACTCTACATTTTTGTAGCAATATTAAAATGATAATATTGTGGGTACTGAACTTACATTATCACAAACCTTCTGAGGTGCCATTGAAATTGCTTCTCTCGAGGTGGTTATAATACCTTCGCGACTTGGTGTGTCCTGCTTTAGGTATGTATATATTCAGTTCTCATCCTAAAGCTGAAACCTGATGTTTTACTATTATTATGTGGATAACGTTGAAACCTGAAATATATAATTGATTGGTAAAACAATTTTGCTGAACAAAGTCTTATTGTTTTATAATCAAATGACCTTTCAAAATATACTAAATAATGCATGATGGGATGTTGACGAATTGGTAGTATAATTTGGAGTTATTCCATGGTGCATTGTTAAAAAAAAACGTTGGTGATTCATTCCTTTGTAGCTGGCAAATTTGTTTCCATTGAAGTTTTATGGTTTAATTCATGCCTATATATTTTTGTAAATATATTTTAACAGTGAAGGGGCTTTTGGTTTTACTCCGTCATATCATGTAAGTGTTTTTTTAATCATGAATGAAAAGTGAGGATTAAAGAACATTGGATTGGAATTATAAGTAGCCTTTGGTGAAATTGCTCTCTATGGATATAATGATCCTAATTATAAGTATATTAAATTAAGAATAATTGATATGAGAGAGCTGAATTTGAAGAGATCAAATTGATTATTTGGTTATATTAGCTGATAGATGCTAAACTATTATGTTTACCATTTTTCCCTAACTTCCTATATTTATCTAGCATCATCCATGGATTTATTCCTATTGAAGTTTTATTGTATTGATAAAATATTCAAGAAGCTACGTATCAATGATGTGCAGCAATATGTTAGGATCCAAATTGCCTGGATAAGAATGAGTTATACTCTTAACCGTTGTTAAAATCTTCCTTAATGTCAATTAATAGTGTGTTTTCTGATTTGGCCATTTTGATTCTTTGATTGTATTAATTGGTACGTTGCAAACTTTAATGGTAATATAATACCATTAAGTGTGTGTTAATGGCTTTTAAATTTTTTAAAAATATTGAATAGGGTAAATGATTGTCATTATAAATGCAATCAATTGACATTCATCCGGTTGCACCGGTTACACGTATGAGAACTACATAATGAAAAAAACCGTTTCAGTATGTTCCCTTGATACCTTCGTTGGTTTTCCAATTTGACCGCGAGATAACCTAGAATCTCGTCTTTTATTTTATCTTCATTTTGATTTTAAATTCAAATTTTAAATCATATGCCTCCTTAATACATTTATAATCTCTACCTTTTCAATTGTTGATAATCACCTACCCCAACTCCTTCCACCTCATCTTTATCCCTCTCCCCTCCTTTTTGTCCATCGTTTTCTCTCATGGTTGTGATCTAAATCACCTTTCAATACGTCATCAGGATCTTCCGTTCACGGGACTCCACTATTCACCATCTTGTTTATGTTCTAAACCAGAGAGGGAGGATGAGTGAATCATTGCTCATCATCTTCTTCCTTTAGAAGCACTGGACCAGAGACATGATTGAAGGATCATGTTGACTAGACCAAGTGAGGATCACATTCTTCCACACCTCATGTTGCGCATTCTTATTTAAGATACTTTTAATTCCTTGTCATTATTATTGGGTTTTTTTATTTATTATTGTCCTCTGTTACTTGCAGGATATAATAGAATTTTTGTTCACCTTTACCATATTCCCTTTTGAACACAAGGTATTTTTGGGTTTATATAGGTTTGGAGGAAGTTGTTCATTGGGTGATGGTGGGTATTGTTTCATGAAGTTGTTCATTGGTTTCTTTGATATCCACAAAATCCTCAGTTCCTTTCCCTTTCCCCACCATGTTGTCATTGTTTCTATTTCTCATTTGTGAAACCATTTGGCTGTTATTTTATATTTCTTTATTTACACTTGGTTTCTTGTGAGATGCCCCTCTCATTTCTTTGTAGCTTAATGAGCGCCAATGTCAAAACTCCCCAATGGGAAATGTTTTGTAAGAGGAAAAGTAGATACGTTGTTCATATACAAGAAGGGAATTGAGAATTGTAAATCACAATGAATTGTAAGCAAATCACCTCTCAACTTATTCAAATTTAATGTCTTTGGTGATTAAAATGTACTAACTTACGCATCTATAGTTCTACAAATTTTTTTACAAGACTTTGTATCATGGATGGAAAACAGAGATAAACAAAGAATGTGTCACTCTCTGCCTAACTTGAGTGACTAAGGAAGTGGTTGAGAGAAAGTGCATTAGTGGCTAACTAACTATCTGGCTGTCTCAAAGAGTTAGAACCTGGAGGGGGTTGGGTGAATTGGTGGCTAACCATTCACTTTCTCTTCTCCTTCCTTTTTTTTGATTTGTACTACTCTTTACTTTGATCATCATCATTCCAAAGAAGACTAAACGTTTTGATACTTGCTCTGCAAAATACACAGTTATGTACTTTTTTGTTGGGATTTGGTTGTGGACCTACAATGCTTCACCTTTAAAAGTACGAAAGTGTTCTTCCATTCCCTTTTCTTTAATGCTCTATTTATATTTCTAGTCCGTCTCTTCACCTGTTTTACCACTTTCTGATGCAACTCTTTGTTTTCAAAACCATCTTTTTTTTTGGTTTTATCACTTGCGTTGTTGGAGATCGAAGCATGTAAGGAGTGAGAGTGTACTGTATTCTCAGTACAACCCTCGGAGTCATACGAAGAATTGAGCCTTTCATGAAAACTCCAAAACCACCTGGAAGTGATAGTGAAACTTCCACCTTCGTTCGAGTGAAGGTGGAAATGAGTGGTAGATTTGAGGCCATCACTCTTCCGGCTTCAATGAAGCAAGAAGTCATACCCATGATTCATTATCACGTGCATGACAGCTATAACTATCGAATTATGAGCATACATCTATTGCATAAGGCTATGCATCATGACAACTATGACTATAATGAAATATAGTTTTTTTTGTCATACATGAGAAATTTGTGCTTTTAATTCCATGTTTATAAGCTGTTATAGGATTACAAGGATAATTTAGTTAAATCGTATTATTAGCGTATACATAAGATCTTTATACATATGGGTTCATTGTTGTATGTTATTCTTTCAATTAAAAAAAAATTATGTACAACCTTCTTGCCAATTATTGTATTTATGGAATCGTTGGATGTTGATGAGACTTTGTTTACTAATAAAAAATCATTATACACAGACTTCCGCGCAGGGAAGAAAACGTTTAGAGGAAAAAGAAAAGCACCACACTATTATTGCAGGTCAGGGACCAGAAACGACCCCATTAAATCATTATTACATGCATGTAATAAGCCAATTTGCAAGCAAGTTTAATTTAGTTAATTATGTAATAACTAATTAAATGTCTTGCCTTCTATCTTGTATTTTGTAGGTGTTGTGAAATTATTTATACGTGTGGATGTCCATTAAGCTCTTTGGATTCCTCTTAGGATCTTCTCCCTCTTGATGCTAAATTCCATAACCTCCAACCCTTATTATTCCTATGCTTAATGCCATAAAGGCCATAACCTCTAATACTTTTATGTATATCATAATGTGGATTAATCCTTGTGTTTATGGCATTGTGACTCTTGGAAGGATTTGGTGCCTATAAATAGAATTGTAATACAAAGGGTTGGTTGTACTTGGAATCATATGTAAATGAGAAATGCTCTCTTACTCTCTTCCACAATCTCTTGTCTCATCTTATTTCCTATGCTCTCATTTTTAGTTTTATAACAGTAGGTTATTTTTTACGATAACAAGTGTCTATTTCTATATCACCAAGAAAAAAAGTGTCTATTTCTTGATTCATGCAACCTCCATAAATTTACATCCTCAGTTGATTTCTTTATTTAATTAACTACGGCATTATAACAATTATATTTATTTCTATAAATCTATTCGAAAGGATTCATTATTGATTTTAAGTGTGCAAGCCAATTAATAGGAAAATCAGATTTGAGTTGAATAGTAGGCTTTAACATGAAATTCCCAAATGAAGAAATAAGATGTGATTCGACGTGATGAATGAGGATATTTTTAGGGTTTGCCGACTATTCACATACATTATCTATCAATTAAATTAACCACACAAACAACTTTTTAGGGTTTGCCAACAATATGTTGTATAATCTACAATCTACTATATCTGATCCTTAATCTAATGGTTATTTAATTTTTGTTAGAAGATTAAGGAAATTAAATACCATATTTTAAATATTTATTTATGCAAGTAATTACATTATATGTTAATTTATGAGTCAAACAAATTAATTTAAAAAATGATAAATATAAATATTTTTAAATAGTGTATTAATCTTTTTTAATCCCTCCAACAATAATCAACTAGCTTTTCTACTAAGGAACAAGTTAGGCTGTTTGGTAACCATGGGCTTATTTTCATAAGCACGTTTAACAGTGCTTTTCCGTAAAACGAAACAATCTCCTCCACATATTTGCCTCGACTTATGTGAATAAGCACTTATAAGTGGCTTATGGCAATTTGCCAAACGGGTATAATATAAGTGAGTACTATGGAGTTTCGTTTAGTTTAACATTGCATATATTGGAATTTCACCAATTCAAACAATGATAATTTCTAAGACATAACTTATTTAAAATCCCAATCATTTACTCAAATCACCCTAGAAGAGTAAAATTACACATACAAAATGGACAGCTAACAAAATGGAGACCCTAGCTGAAGTAACAACTTTATTTATGATATGATTTTTTTACCATAAAGAGGGTAAGATTAAGAGTTAGACACATAATCGAATTGTCCTCTCTTTCCTCGTGAGAGCTCCTCCCTCTCCATGTGAGAGTCTGTTACAACTATTATCATCGTTTTCCCAAAACAGAAAGCTTGTGAATCGCGGCAGAGAAGAGAGCACATGTTGCCCACTGCGGCAGGAGAAAGAGTGAGTTGTGCTGGGGTGAATTGCAACGTTGTGGCTGTGAGATATCGAAGAAGTAAGAGAGAAGTGAGGAACGGAAGGAAACAAGACAGTATGAAGGAGAGTCAGCATCCAAGATGTGAAAGGAGGAGCGATCTAAAGGCTAACTTAGTATGGAAGCAAAGTGAACAGTGGATGAAACATGGAGGTGCGCTGGTAGGAAAACTAATCACGAGCAAAACGCTGAATAGAACAACAGTAATACAGATGATAAGGAAAGGATGGAATCTGCCGAGAAGCGAAGAGATGGAGATAGTAGATGTGGAGGATAATGCCTTCATATTTGAATTTAGGTACAAGGAAGATGTCCAAAGAATACTACAAGGTAAGTCGTGGTCGATACAAGGTTGCCTACTGAACATATAGAGCTGGAAAGAGTATATGGTGTATAAGGAGGTAAAATTTGACACGAATCCTTTCTGGATTCAATTTCATGATATACCGCTGGAGGCGATGGATGAGGAGAATGCGATGGCATTAAGATCCATGATTGGTGAGGTAGTCATGATAGATAATCCAAGAAGGAATGGGTTGCTGATTAGGAATTACCTACGAGTAAGAGTCATAGTTGATATAGGGAAGCCGTTGACGCCTGGTATGTGAACAGAGAGGCCAGGAAGGAGTCTGATATGGATTAAGATAAAATACGAAAGGCTCCAGAATTTTTATTATCATTGTGGGAGGACAGGACATGACCAGAGGTGCTGCTTACATGAGAATGAGGAGGTGGAAGGGGATAGTGGAAATTATGGCAGTTGGTGTACTACAACACCAAGATTGATTGAGGGAGCAGTGAGGTGTGGCAAGAAAGGATGGGAAGAGGTTGTAGCAGGAAGGAACAATCAAAAAGATGAAATGCGAAATCCTAGGAAAGGTAATGAATACACCAAGTATGGAGAGAAGATAGAATGTAAAACACAGGAGAATATAATGAAGGCAAGCAGAATGTATCCTGAAGTTAAAGAAAACAATAAAGAAGAGAAGGTACCAGCAAAATTGAAGAACCAGATGGAATGAAGGGTATATGTAAGCAGAAGTAATGATAAGATAAATAAGCACGAAAAAGAAAGACATGAAGAGAATGAAGAATTGAAAACACGCTCACCAGAACACAAAGAAGACCTGTCAAAAGCTATTGTGATCTTTGAGTGCTCAACTCAACTAGCAGCAGTCACGGAAAGCCTAAAACAGATTAATCTGAAGAGAATGGCTGAAGAAAGAGAGGACTCACCTCCAGGAAGAAAAAGGAAAATGTGTGAAGTTGGGGAACAAGCAGTGGAGAGACTCGAGATGCAACACCCAGTCAAAAGGCAGAAAATGAGGTATGTAAGGGTGGAAAAGAAGAAACCTAGAAGGAGCTTAAAGAGACTGGGAGATCAAATTGTGAACCAAGGAGATATACTAGAAACAAATGAGATTGGAAAGACAGTGGAAGTGGAAAAGGAAGAATTATTGGATGTGGGTACAGGTGGCTGGCCTAAAACAGCCACCAAGGAAACATGAAGATCATTAGCTGGAATTGTCAAGGCTTGGGAAGGGCCTTGACAATAAACAAATTGAGGGAGGAGAGTAGAAAACATAAACCATCAATTATCTTCCTAATGGAAACAAGAATGAGAGGAGAGAAAGTGGCAATAATTAGAAGGAGATGCATGATGCAGGAAGAGTACTATGTAGAACTTAGAGGAAGAAGTGGAGGCTTGGCAATATGGTGGAATGAGGAAATAGGAGTTAACATTTGGCATAATTCAAGGAATATTATACATGTTAGTGTGACATCATCCCAATACAAGGTACCCCAATTCATAACCTTTGTGTATGGAGCCCCTACAATTGAAGGGAGACTGAATGTGTGGAACAAGATCAGAGAATTAGCAGCTGGAATCCAGGGGCCTTGGGTTTGTATTGGTGACTTCAATGATGTGAGTTCCAGAGAAGAAAAGTTGGGCCAGATACCTGTGGATATAAGGAGGGTACTCAACTTTCAAGCCATGATGGCAGATTGCTATTTAATAGACTTGGGCTTTCAGGGTGTGAGGTTTACATGGTGCAACAATAGGCTAGGAAGAGAACATGTGAAGGAGAGATTGGATAGAGCCTTGGCAAACACTGAATTTTTAATGAACTTCCAAAATGCTACTGTTATTCACGTGGAACCTGTAGGTTCTGACCATCATATGCTGGTGATGGATTCATAAACAAGTGAGAGGTCAAAGGATCTTCAAGTATGAAAGCTTCTAGGCTGAACATACAGATTTCCTAGCAACTGTCCGAGAGGGATGGAAGATTGAGGAAAGAGTGGGTGAGACAAAAATTCAAGAAGTAGTTAGAAGGCTAGGCAACTGTAGAAAGGTTCTCTCAAGGTGGGGAAAGAACACATTTCTAAATGCTAGGATGAGAGTTGAACAACTCACTGTGGAACTGGCAAAATGGAGGGAAGGAGAGTTTGATGAAGGAAAGTATGAGGTAATCAAAGGACTGTTGAAGGAGATAGAGGAGACATGGGACAAGGAAGAGAAATACTGGAAACAAAGATCAAGAGTTAGCTGGCTAAAGGAAGGGGACCGAAATACAATTTTCTTTCATGCTACCACAATTCAAAGAAGGAATAGAAATAAGGTGATGAGAATAAAGAATGAAGAAGGCGAATGGTTGGAGGAAGATGAAGGGATAAGTGAGGCTTTCAACAAATTTTATAATGGGCTATTCTTAACAAGTGGTAGAAGAAACATGGAAGAGGCTCTAAGATATGTTGAAAGCACAGTAACAGAAAATGATAACATGCTCCTGAAGATGGAAGTGGCTGCTTAAGAAATAAGAAGAGCAGCTTTTCAATTGAATGGGACCAAGGCTCCTGGGCCTGATGGGTATTCAGGAGTGTTATATAGCAAGGTTTGGCAGGAAGTGAGTGTGGAGATAATTGGGATGGTTAAGGAATTCTTTCAGCAAGGAGCAGGGTTGAAGCCAGTGAATGAAACAAATATAGTGCTCATACCTAAAGTGGAGATTGCAGAGAAGGTGGGGCAATTTCGGCCAATTGGGCTATGCAACTTTGTGTATAAAATCATATCCAAAGTGCTGACTAACAGGTTGAGACCCATGATGATGAGGATTATCACTGAAAACCAAAGAGCCTTTGTAGCTGGAAAATTGATCCAGGATAACATACTAATTGCGCAAGAGGCTTTCCATTATTTGAAAAGGAAGAAAAAAGGAAGGAAGATAGAAATGGCTATGAAGGTGGATATGAACAAGGCTTATGACAGACTAGAATGGGATTTGGTGAGTTGTGGTTAAGCTGGATTATGGAGTGCATAAGATCTGCAAAACTGAACTTAGTGATGTCTGGAAGGAAAATTGCTAAATTCAAAATGGAGAGAGGCATCAGATAAGGAGATCCATTGTCACCCTACTTGTTTATTATGGCAATGGATGTGCTATCAAGAATGATGTAGTGGCATATAGAGGAAAGGAAGCCAAAGGGTATCAAGTTGGCAAGCAAATGTCCAGTGTTGTCTCATTGTTTTTTTGTGGATGATGCAAATTTTTTCATAAATGGGGAAAGGAGAAATTGTAGGAAATTGAAAGAAATACTAGATATATATTGCAGGGCATCAGGGCAAGGCATTAATTTGGAAAAATCGAATATCTTTTTCTCCCGAAATGCCAGTGAGCTAGTGAAACAGGAGGTATATGAAGTACTGGGAATAAAAGGAGAAGAGGACCCAGAAATCTATCTGGGAATACCACTGTTATGGGGATGTTCGAAGTCAGAAGCTCTGGGATTTGTTAAAGATAGGATGGCAAAGAAAATGCAGGGATGGAAACAGAAGCTCTTGTCTTATGCTGGAAGAGAAGTAGCAAATGCAATCCCTGTGTTTCCTATGTCTTGTTTTAAGTTTCCAAAGAAGGTGTGTGCTGATTTAGAGAGATTGAGTTCAAGATTTTGGTGGAGACAGAAAGAAAGTGAAGGCAGAATACATTGGAAAACATGGAGAATGATGAGTAAAGCTAAAGAGGAGGGTGGCATGGGATTTAGAAGCATGGAAGATTTTAACAAAGCTTTGCTAGCAAAAACAACATGGAGAATAATACAGCAACCGGATGACTTATGGTGTAAAATCTTGAAAGGGATTTATTTCCCAAGAACTGGGTTTATGGAAGTAAAGAAAGGGGGCATGCCTCATGGGGCTGGTCGAGCATTTTAGAAGGGAGGGATCTAATTATTAATGACCTGTGGTGGAAGATTGGGGATAGGGAATCAGTCAGAGTGTTTGCAAATAAATGGATTCCAAGCATTGAAGGGTATAAATTGAAGGAAAGGGTGCTGACAGATGAGGTAAAGAACAAGAATGTCAATGAACTGATAAAGGATGGTAAATAGGATTTAGAGGGAATGGGAGGTGTATTAAATGAAGATGAAATGAAGGCAATTAAAGATATCAGAATACCAGATAGTAGTGGCCTGGATACCAATGTGTGGCTAGGCAATAAAAATGGATGCTACTCAGTGAAGTTTGGATATAAGGAGGCAATGAAAAGAGAAGAGAGGAAGGGAGGAAGTGACCCAGGAACCTCATACATCCCTTCAAAGATGCTATGGAAAAGTTTATGGAAAATACAAGTACCCCCCAAGATCAGAAATTTCATGTGGAGAATGTTGAATAATGCTTTAGCAACTAAAAAGACCTTGTTCAGGAGGAAATGCACAGTATCCCCAATGTGTACACTGTGTAAGAGTCAAAAGGAAACAATAGAGCACTTAATTTTTCTCTGTCCATGGGCCAAGCATTGCTGGTATGGATCTCCATTATCCCTGAAAATTGATGACAACAAGGTACAAAGAATTGACAAATGGTTAGAAGAGTGGATGGACAAAGAGGAAGGCCCAGATGAAGAGAGTATTGCACTATTTGCTGGGATATGCTGGGGAATATGGAAATATGTGTTTGAGGAAGTGGAAGTGGATGCAATGACATGCATTACTAATGCAGTAAGAATGGCTAGGGACTATAAGTGTGCAGCAAATAGAGGAAAGCAAAACCTGGGACTGGAGCAAAGGAGTGCTAAGTGGCAAAAGCCAGAATGGGGAACTGTGAAATTGAATGTAGATGCAGCATATTGTCAGGAAAAGAATGAAGGAGCAATTGGTATAATTGGAAGGGATTGGAACGGAAACTATGTAGGAGGGGTTGGGAAACGGATAAGAGCTTAATCAGCTTTTATGGCTGAGAGTTTGGCAGTGTTGGAGGTGCTCAAATGTGGTGATATCTGGTGGGGAAGGGAGATAACAGTAGAAACTGATTGCATGAGGCTTTTCCATATGCTGAGGAGTAAGGAGACAAAGGGCTGTGAATGGAGAAGTGTGGACATTGTACAACAGTGCTGGAAAATGCTTGAATCGAAAGATATAGAAACTGGAGTGTATCATGCGTGGCAAGAGAAGGAAATAATGTTGTTGATCACATGGCAACTATGGTAACAAGGAGATTGGTACCGCAAGGATGGCTTCTACAGCCACCACCCTCTCTGCAGAGCAAAATGGAAAAAGACCTGGAAAGAGAGAAGGTAGGAAGAACTGGTATAGGATAATGAGGCTGTGCTAAGAGAATGACAGGTGCTGATATGCCTGTGTTCAATCTGTCCTTAGGCTTAGCTGTCAGTGTTAAGGAATTACGTTAGGATGTTTAGGCGTTTGTGTTTCTAGATAGCATTAGGATCTGGTTTCTGGAATTGAATTGGTGCATGTAATAAGGTTAGTATTGATATTTGGCAAGAGTGAGATAGATTGTATTGATAGGTGCTTTTATGAGTGTTTTTTGGCCTTTGGCTATTGGTGGTTGTAACTTGATTTGAGTATTAATAAAATGACTATGTTTTGACCAAAAAAAAAGAGTTACACATAATATTCTCTTGGCTGTCTATGAACAAGCCCTCGTTAATCTGTCAACGGGAGAGTCGAGCCTCGTATTTATCTTATTCTATGCTCAATACAGAAAAGAGAATCAATATATACTATAATACCTCTCCACCCACCTTTTTCTTTCAAGACACATTTCACTGTTCATAAGCATCCTTTGTCAAAAAAAAAATCCTCAGTCTCTGTTCCTTGCCTTGCGCCGGTTAACAACGAAATCATGGCTTCAAACAAAAAAAAGCCATTCGGCTCTGCTACTGCTTCAAATGGTATGCAGTATTCAAATTTCAAAATTCAAAACTCCCGCCCCAAATTTTAATATCGTTTACTTCGCCGAGTTGAAGCCTGTTCCAATGCTCCCTCTCTCCCACAGTTACCAAACCAATTTTCCTCCCCTCTGCTAGAGAAACCCCATACTTTATTTGGAATATGGAGGAAGATTTTGAAAGTGAAACAGATCTCGCAGCACATGATCTCCCCTCTGCGACGACGCCCGATGCCCCCTTTATCTCGCAGCTCTCCCCATTGCCATCGCTTGTCCTCTTCGATGCCATCACAGAGGTATTGACTTGACAGAAAAAATGGAGGTATACATTTTTTGATGAAAAATGATTTTAAAAACAACGAATCTTTCCCGGTTGCTGCATTTTTTTAACCGAGTTGGAGAACTTTCAAGCTCTCTTCAAACGCGCTTTATTTTCAATTTTGACGAGTTATCTGAATAATTGAACGAACTCTGAATATGTAGTAGGTTCATCAAAAGTCACGGGGAATACCCAGAAACCAGAAGAATCTAATGCTGGAGCTTTATTGCGAATAATCCTGGTAATTGATCTTCCGCGTGTTTTTATACTCTCTATAAATCGTCTATACACTTTGCAGAAACGTCACTATTTAACTTCTTCTTCCTATCATAAAGCGAGGTTGGTTCAAGATTCAAACACTTCGAATCTCTCTCAATCACATCAAGCTTATTTGTTCGTCCATGTCGATAACTGGGATCCAGGGTCAAACTCTCGAGGTTACTGCTTTTAACAATTTTGACAATTTTAGTCGAACATTTTCTTGATATGAAATTACAAAAATTTTATAACTTTTTGACGTCTGTTCAGAAAATAATGAGTCGCCGGTCCAGTCGCACCATTTATGTTGGCAATCTTCCCGGTGATGTTCGGCTGAGAGAAGTAGATGACCTCTTTTACAAGGTATTTAGTGTACTATAAATGTACTGAAAAAATAGTGTTGTTTTCTTATCTTTATTAATTTCTGCATCTCTCGCTTTGAAATGTTTACTTGCAATATATTGTATTGGATTTTTTCTCCTCCTTTCCATGAAGTTATGAAATTTTAGTTTCTTAAAACTTACACATATTTATGCTGAAGCCTTTTCAAACCTAGCATAATAAAATGGACATGTTATGTTAAATTAGTAATATTCCTAAGTACCAGTTTTGATTTCCCCATTCTTTCACAGTATTTAGTAGAATTCACGTTGTATCTAATCTCTGATTATTGTTCGACTAAAATCTATTCCTGGATTACCTCCTTCTGCTTCTTGGCAAGACTTTAAGGTTTGATCGGTTCTTTCCTCTCATAATTGATTGCCAGTTGTCATATGTTATGCATGACGTATGGTTTATGCCTTTTGGCTTGAATGTATAGTTTTTGCTGATTCTGAGTGTTTAATTATTTAGGATCACATGCGTAGAGCTGGTGATGTTTGTTTCTCTCAAGTCTTCCGTGAACGTGGTGGTAAGTTAAAATATACTGTATTTCACATGCAGCTAGAGTTGTTTATAACTGCTCAATTACTTAGCAAGAACAAGAATATTCTGTTTCCTGGAAAGCTGTTTTCTGCCAAATATATTAATGTCTGGTCCAAGTCCCGCTTAAGAAGACCTTTATTTCTCAGTGGGATTTGGGTTGTGTCAGAAGTCATTGAGAATAATGGAACTATGTAGTGATGGAATGTGAGAAATAAGAATTAGTAAATCTTTGCAGTGCCTTTTAGGAGAGGCTGTGGGCATGTTTGTTTAAGCTTCAAAAAAGTGATTTTTAGATTGTCTAAAATTGTCGT
>JANTPZ010114339.1:0-32568 GCA_025593235.1 Vachellia pachyceras
AAAAGTAAAATGTGAGCATGCTTTGTCAACATTTTATTGTACAATCATCAATTAAATTTGATGAGTCAGCAATTTCCGTTAAGAGAAACTAACGGCGTTAAGTTTGAAGGAGTAAAAATGTACTGTTTAAACTTAAATGACTAAAATGAAACCTGACGCAAATATAAAGGATTAAAAGTATACTTTAACCAAATAAAAAGTATGGTAGTAAAGAATTTTTTTTTTTTGGCCACGAATGTAACTATGCAAGCAAAGGAATTTAATTCAAAGGGGACGGCGAAATCACATTAAGTGCCATTAATGTTTCGTGAGAGGGTGGTTTTGTTTTTTTCCCTTTTTCTCTTTCGCTTTATATATTTTTGTTTGCATTTTGTTTTTGGTCAAAGCGTTAATAGGCTCTTTCCCTATGACGTTCCGGCTTTGGGAAAAGCAAGAAACTCGCCAGTCGCAACCAATGCATGACAACTCACGAGACCCATGTTTTAACCCACGCCTGTCGGTTATTTCAGCCTTCCCCAATGCCCTTGAACTCCTCCTTTTACCGGATACTGCCGGTTTCCTCGTTCACGTCGCCCACATCGACACGTTATTTCTGCCACATTGCTCACTATAAATCATAGACACTTGCCAAGTAACTCCAAGGTCTAACATTTTCCCTCTCTGTCCTCTCTCTCTCTCTCTCTAATTCCTCAGAGAGACCCATTTCCTTCTTCTTCGCTCAATCCTTCTTCTTCTTCGCTGAGCTCCAATGGAATCTGGAGGCTTCCATGGCTACCGAAGGCTTCCTAACGCTTCTTCTCCAGGTAAAAAAATCTCTAATGTCTCTGAGTCATTAGGCTTGCATCTATATATGGCCAGTTCTTACTTCAAGCTCTCGCCTCTGGGTTTGATCGTTTCTTGCATGCAAGATTTCTCATGACATATATAGAAAGAGAGAGACAGAGACAGAGAGTGACTATATGATCTCTCAGTTTTAAGTTCCTCGCTCATGCATGCAAAAATTGATGTGTTTTCCACCTTCATCAGTTGATACTTTCCTTTTTGTTCGATCTTGCTCTCTGGTATATTATTCTTGATGATCCGATCATGTGTTTGATTTTTTTTCTTTTCCTAATCTGATTGTAAACAATCAACAAGTATTTGTGTCCTTGATTGTATTAAGCTATATATCTGTGTGATTTTTTCTGCATTATCATCCAAGAACTGTAAAGTGAAACTGATATGAGGAAGAAGAAGACATAAAATGGCTGTTTAGTGTAGAAATGAACAAGTGGCACGCATGCATGCGTGTAAAAGTATGACTTTAGACTTGAGGGTAATAAACAAGTGGCATTCATGCATTGTTGTGTTTCTATATGTGTGTGTGTCTCTAGCTAGCAACTAACTGAGAGGTTTGGAGTTAAATGTATAATCACCCGGTTTGTATCAATGTTAGGATATTACGTTCTCTCTATACAAAACTTATTTCACATGTTTACTTTGTAAATCAGTAAATTACGTTGAAAAAGTAAATTTTTGGACAGCGCTAATTTAGACAGATACATTTATAACTGAACGAGAAGTTATTAGCTCTCTAGTAACTAATAAGTTAATAGAAAGTTGATGATAAAGTTGACTGACATTCTGACCTTTTGGCGAGTCATTTTATTACGCGTTTCTATGAATTTTATTTGTCTCCTTTGCTTTTCTTTAATTTATTACAATATCTATTCTCTAATTGCATTTTCTCCATTTACTTTTATTTTTCTTCCCTTCTTTCCTTAAACTCAATCATTGGAATATTCTTAGCTATTTTTAAAAGGGTTTGTTGTATTTTATTTCAAATATTTTGTGATAGCATATAATGTAGGTTAAAAAATTGATAAAAATTAATTATGGTACTGAGAGAAAATGACTTTTTAATTTATTACAACAATATCCATGCTCTAATTGCATTTTCTCCCTTTACTTTTTTGTTTTGCTTCTTTCCTAAAACTCAATCATGGGAATATTCCAAAGAAATAAAATTGTTTGTGCATATATCGATTCTTTAGTCATTATTGTGCTTGTTTAGAAAAGCTTATTTACTCCTCTTGAGTATGTTCAACAGTGTTTTTTCACAAAACGAGATAATCTCATCCACATATTTATCTCGACTTACGTAAAAATACTTCTTTACTGTGTTCCCAACCCATTATAAGGGTTTGTTTTATTTTAATTCAAATCTTCTGCGATTGCATGCAATGTCGTAGGTGAAAAGTGATCAGAAATAATGACTGTACTGAGAGAAAATTAATGGTTTTGTGTGTGTATTACTGTATTATATTATTTTGGGGTGTCAGTGACACTGTTTCCTTTGTATAATGAATATTTAATGGCATGATTGTAGAAAATTTAATTTCGTTCGAAGGAATCTCATCTTTTACCAAATGAATTGTGTTGTTCGGTTTATTGAAAATAAAAAAAATTTGGTATTTAGTTTCCAAAACAAATAATATAATATTAGTATTCAAACATAACTCACATTTATAAGAAATGAGATGTGTGTGTGTTATAAATTACAAGTATCTTTTAGATTTTTTTTTTTCATTGGCTTGATATGTTTAGTACTTATTATTATATTAGGTGCGAAAAAAAAAATCTCGCGCCTCTAGTTATGTTAACTTTTACCCCTGAGGTAGGCCTAATAAAAATCTTTTAAGAGTATTTGGAAAACTCAATAAATACTGATAGCTTATTTTGTGCACATTTTAAATAGATTTATCCTGCCAAGTTTAAATTTTTGTTTGATAAAATTTCTGCAAGCAATATTTATTATTAATAATACTACCATGATATTTAATATAAAAGCTGACTGATTTTTTTGGTTAATTAAGTAAGTTAAATATATTACTTAATTAAAATATTATATATTACTTTATATATTATGCAAATTATTTTACACAAAATTATAAATATAAATACTTTAAAGTAATGTATTTAACATTTTTAATCTCTTCGAAAAAATTCAACGTAGTAACATTTTTCGCGTAAAAACTAAAAAGGTTAAGTAATGGTGTGAAGAGCTCTTAATACTTGCTGGTCTACGATGAGCGCTTGGATTAGTTTGAATTTACACAATTTAAGGTAAGTACATGAGAGGAAGTTTATCTAGTTTTCAATGAAAATGTTTTTAGAAGTGATTATGGGTGGTTGCAAATTCACTACTCGCATTTAGAACAGTGACACACCCTTTTTTTCAAAGTTAAAAAGAAAATAAATGCGTTTCTGTCATTTTATTTCTTCATCACTATTCACAAAAGACTATTCATTATTTTCTCATTTAAGAATTATTAAGATCCATGAGAAACAATAATAATGCATAAATTCTTCTTTTCTTTCTTTTTTTTCACTCATGCCTAAATATCACGTTGAATCAATTTGTATTACGCAGGGAAGAAATTAAAGGAGAGCAAATCAGTTAAATATAATTATCATGTTAAGATTTTCTATAGCTATAAATCAACTCTATAATATATTAATTAAAAGTTGTGTTGGAAAAAATATTACGAGGGACGAAATTAAAGGATCTTACTGCATGCCTTTCTACAGAACTTTTTTGCCACTATGCTCTCATAGACCAACTTTCCAACTTTTTTGTTATTTTTTCTTTTTATGATTGGATTCTATATAAAATTATTGACATTTTAATATTTTATAAAAATAATGTATTTTAAATTTTTTATAATTTTTCAAAGAAAAATATTTTAAAATACGCAATTCGGATTTTTTAAAAATTATAAAAATTAAAATTGCATTATCTTTGTTCATAAGATATTTATAATACAACATCTGTATCATTATGTATATAATTATATAAATTAATTTATAAGTCAAAAAATTAGTTTGAAGGAAAATGATGAATATATGTACATTTAAGTAATCTATTTATATTCCTTTATTTCTCCAATAAATTTAACTAGTTTTTATATTAAAAATATTAGAGTGTCAAATTTTACATAAAATATAATGATTAAAAGAAAAATAAAATAAAAATTTTAAGGTTGAGACTTAGAGGAGCCAAACACCTTTGCTAATATTGAATTGTGTTAGTATGTAGCTAATATGTGTGTTTGTGTACGTGTGAAAATTTAATGTATTTCTATTTTTAATATAAATAAAATTAAGGAAGTTTCGATGCTGAAGTATACGTACGGTAGGTTCATATTATCGTTGTTGATGCCATGACAGGGCTGAAACTATCTTCATCAGTATCAGTACCGGAGACGACAATGAACAACCACAACCACTCATCGTGCTCGTCAACCGCCCCCGCCACCGCCGGAGATGACAACGAATGCACGGTGAGGGAGCAAGACCGTTTCATGCCGATCGCCAACGTCATCAGAATCATGCGCAAGATCCTCCCTCCACACGCCAAGATCTCCGACGACGCCAAGGAAACCATCCAGGAGTGCGTGTCGGAGTACATCAGCTTCATTACCGGCGAGGCCAACGAGCGGTGCCAGAGGGAGCAGCGGAAGACGATCACCGCGGAGGACGTGCTGTGGGCCATGAGCAAGCTGGGCTTCGACGACTACATCGAGCCCCTCACCATGTACCTTCACCGGTACCGCGAGATGGAGGGCGACAGGACCTCCATGCGCGGCGAGCCTCTCGGCAAGAGGACGGTGGAGCCGCCGTACGGGGCACCGCCGGGGCTAGGCGCTTTCGTGCCGCAGTTTCACATTGGTCATCCGAATGGGTACTATGGAGCCATGGGAGGGTACATGAGGGAGCATGCACAGAATAATAATGGAGGAGGAGGAGGGTCATCCTCACAAGCTGAACCAAATGGTCAGTACAAGTGAACGGAGGAGGAGGATTGTGGATATAATAATGACGACGGCGACTATATGACGGCTATAGTTTGTTGA
The DNA here is from genome assembly GCA_025593235.1 of Vachellia pachyceras. NCBI lineage: Eukaryota > Viridiplantae > Streptophyta > Magnoliopsida > Fabales > Fabaceae > Vachellia > Vachellia pachyceras. Next base: position 4,896 of record JANTPZ010114339.1, read on the forward strand.
TACTGTTGAGGGAAATTAAAAATCTAGCTAGCAAGAATGATTGGGAACTTGTTTGTTTTCTCGTTTCTTTTTTCTTTTTTAATTTTTAGTTTTCTTTTCTGCTTGGGATTGGATTTTCTGATCTAATGTTTTGATGATTTAGTTTTGGGATATAATTTTTGCAGGATTTTTCTTATCGTAGTTATTCGACGGTGTTAAAAATGGAAGCGGACAATCTCGTATGTAACAAAATTAAAAGAAAATTTGGAATGAAGCTCCCAGCGAGGATCGAACTCGCGACCTTTCGCTTACGAAGCAAACGCACTACCACTATGCTATGGAAGCAGTACAATCTTTAAGTTTTGAAAAATATGTATTGAAAACATGAGATCATAGGAATAAAGAAAAAATGGGATGAAATTATAATTATAGAGATTAAATTGCAATTAATCAAAGTTCAGGTATCGTATTATAATTGAATCAAAATTATATAGACTAAATTGAACCAAATTAAAATGTAGAGACTGAGTTACAGTTGAATCAAAATTATATAAGCCGGAAGATTCATTTTCCCAAAATAATAACAAATAGACCATTGTATCCTATCATTTTAAAAGCTAAGAATCTATAAAGTCTGCTATAATTAATATTTTATCAATAATGTGTTCAACGTTGAGAAATATTCGTACATACATCCTACTTTAGATCCAATCATACACTTCCATCCCTAACCATACTTCCTTATTTCATAAAGTGAATTTATTTATTTTTATGTTTTGAATAATTTTAGGGTGCCTTTTGAACCATTTTAATCTTGTTAATATTATTTTTAATTCAAACGGTTGCTCCACATATATAAAATGCCCAGAAAAATTGTATCAACCATAAACTTGTACATCACTTGTTTGATGGGCATATAAACAGAATCTTCTTTTAATGGCACACTAAATTAAGTAATCAAATGCTTGTAAATATCTTTATATGAAATTCGTCCAGCAGATCAAGCATGTGTGTTCTTCAATGAGTTTAATGATGGATTGATTTTAAAATTTCTAACACAAACAAAATTACTCATGGTTGGATGGAGGCTCGGAGCTGGAGCAAAACATGAATGAGAAGGTTCTCAGAATTCTATGAATATTAACAATTATTGAGGATATTTTAATTATGATAAAATTCCAGTCTAATTTCTCGTACATCTTTTGAATCACCTTTGGCAACTATTACTTCTCTTTTCTTATTTATAACTCACTTTCACCATGTTTAACATAAGCCTAAAAAAAATCTTAAACTACATTAATTTTACTTTAAAATTCAACTTTTCAATTTCACCCCAATTTAATATATATCATACTCTTCTAGTCTTATTTATAATTCACTTCTAACATGTTTTGCACAGATTAAGAATAACCTTAAACCTCATTAATTCTACCTTAAAATTCAACAATTTTTACCCATCATCCATAGGTTCAACTGGTGAAGGGATTGAGTTATTACTCTCACATAAAGGGAGAGGGTTCGATTCTGGGGAGTGCAATTTATTTGTGGCTCCAGTTGCAGCGCTTGGGGAAGCATCACCATAGCTAAGTGAAACTGCGTTGACATACCTGTGTGGCTAGACCAAAGGGTTTGCTTAGCTTGCTCCAGTGACCGCAGGGACAAGCCCCAGTGGATCATGAGTTAAGTGTCATACACTTGGATCGTGGGTGAACCTAACCCCTTTACTAAAATTTTTTGGATAAAAAAAATTCAACAATTTTTCAATTTTCTCATATTAAATATATATTATAACATATGAAAGTAAAATTAACACATAATAAATAAATGATAGAATTGTACATTTATATGAAAATTTTAATAAGACTTGTAAATATAACTAAATAAAACATTCTCTTTAAACTTTATAAATAGAACCAAAGGAGCATCCTGTAAGAACAAAATATATGCAATAATAAATGAACAGTAAAATTGAACATTCACATGAAAAATTTAATAAGACTTATAAATATAAATAAAGCATTCTTTTTAAGCCCTATAAATAGAACCAAAGAGCATCCTATAAGAACAAAATCCATACAATAATAAATTAATGGTAAAAATGTGCATTTATATAAAAAAGTTAATGATATAATTAATAAATATGACTAAAAATATTTCTTTCTCAAACGTATTTGGACAAGAGGAAAACATATCAAAAGATTGAAACAATCCTTAAATAAGAGCCAATTTTTTTTAAAAAAAAAAAAGTGGTTCCCATCTGCCGGCAAAATTAGGGGCGCAAGATTTTTTTTTAAATGAAAGTAAATTTCGCATTAAAGAGGAAAGTTTTTCCCAAAAGTTATAACAAGTAAACCTATCTAAACCCTATCAAATCTGGTCCATACTTATCTTCCAATCCACACATATCAGGATCCTCTGGGACTTCGGTCAACTCTCGTCCAAAAAAACAAAAGGAATGCTCAGAGTCATTTACCAAAAGGGGTATTTTTCATTGTACCCCCAAATCAAGAAGGCCCCCAAGAATAGCTCATTTGATTCAAGTTCTTTCAGAAGCACCCAACTGGTTCAGCGTCCGCATCAGTGTCAGTATACACACTCCTTATAAATGCAAAACAAAAGAAAAGTGGTCTCAGAATCTCTACTAACTGTTTCAGAGGACTTGAACATTTTTCCTTTTACTTGCCAACTGTTCCTCTTTCGATTGATTTTCTTCCTCTACCTTATCTTCTCCTTTATCTTCTAAATCCGCTTGACATCTTTTCCTTTGAGGAATAACTTGGAAGAAAGAAGTTTTCCAATCCTTTGTCTCCAAGAACTTTAGCAGTATTTCTAAAACTTGATTAACCGTGAGAACCTGTAAGGTCAAGTGATATTTGGGTTACAACAAAGATGGAAAGAGGATATATCTTATATTTAACAGGACAATGTTATCACTTGTCAGATATGAAAGTTACTAGGACCCTTACAGTAATAAGCAACTCAAGAAGAACACTGCAAGCATGCAGCTCAACAGGTTGAGATCTTAAATACGCCCATTGATTTACTTATCTTGTTGCAACGGATTCAATAGTGAAATCACTACAATGTTCAAAAGGCAATATGAACCAAATATGCACTGGTGGACTAACACAAAAGTGAGGAAAGTGCGAAATATTATAATGATTCCAACCAAATTTGACATATTTTACTCTTGAAGTCGCTGTTTCTATGCTGCATGTGGGGATATAAAGGAAATTTCGAATATTAAGTCGGTTTTTGTAAATTAGAACCGGAGTGAAAATGAGTTTTTTCAGATGAATAATACCTGAGAACTAGACATCTTCAAGAAATTTCCTATAGGGAGTTTAGCTGTCTGGATTCCTTGCTCTTCAGCTTTCTTCATGGTTATCCCTTTCCACCTATTTCAATCCACCAAACCACCAATAATATAAATCTTCTTTAAATCAAGTTCTCCAAGAACATTTTCTGAATCTGCCGTGAGATATACCAAAATTTCCTTGCGATCTTGCAAAGCTTCAATGTAGGATTTGTTTTCAGTTTCAATAATCCACTTGTCAAACCCTGGAAGCCTTTTTAATTGTTTTTCCATCTCTCCGTTGCACCCCGTCAGCCAGAGATGAGCGGGAGAGGTATATCTTCCATTCACTGCATAACAATACATAATCTGCAGCTCAATGACATTAAAAACAGATATGAGAGTTGGCAAGGACTCAATGACCAAGACCAATCCCCTAGCAAAAAAAAAAAAAACCAACCAGAGGGCTTTTAAAAGTTCCATTTCTTGGGGTGGTGGGAAGGCGGCAGGATATTATGGCAAAGGCAAAATACAAAACCAAGAGTACAGGGATGTTTTTGTTCTTAAAAAAAAATCAAAAATCTCGAGACTAAAAAATACTCAGGGACACTTCCTTTATCTTCGACTCTGATGTACAACTTTTAAATTAATATACAATTGTTAGATAGTTGATAGCTGTAAGGAGTTAATAATCTATCAAAGGGGCTTGTATGGGAAATTCAGAACTCATGGCTAACGTGAATTACAGTTAGTGCATGTCTGTCTTGTCTCTCTCTGCCCTTCTCCTCTGTCTCTCTTTAACCCAGAGCTTCCTTCTTCTTACTACCACACTACATCAGACTCCTCATCTGAGCAAAAGATATTTGAAAGATCAAATTGATCTGGTTACCCTTCATACCAAAAACCTTATATCCATCTTTACTACAGTAATCAATCACTGACCAATGAACCATTTTACCCCAAAAGTTACTCAAAGATTGCCTTAAGTTTGTAACCTAGGTTCATCCATCCCATAATCCTCCCTGAAATTCTTTAATTCCTGCCCAACTTGGTGGCTCTCAGTATAATAATCAGGTAGGCCTAATCCCATCTTTGCATGATGAAATTTAAACTGCCAGGCACAGGCACAGTACTCTCTCATAATCATTTTCTCCCAATGGATATCACCATTTTCCTCTCTCATCCATGCGAATAACCACTCTAATGACTAACCCACATGGTACACATGCCCAACGGACCACATGCACCATCCTTTAGATAAGAAATGCATGATACACCCAAATGACCTCGCTCGGCATAGTAGTGTACTCTGCATTCAAAGGTCTATTTTTCTTGATGTCCTATCAAAAGCAATCATACAGAATCCATACAGAACGCTGGAATTTCAGAGCCCCAAAACATAATAAAGAACTCATGATATCAAACTTGAATGAACTAAGAATCCACGTGAAGAACTTATAGAGATATGCTAATCCAAATGAAGGGAAATGAAAAGGACCAGTTACAAGAAATGATATCAGGAATAATTCACTACGCAAGTCCAATGATCAAGGGAAATGAATAATGAAAGAAAAAATGTGTTCTGTTTTAAAAACGACCTGCTGAACAAGACTGTTGATTTCTGTAGGAGTCATGAGCTGAGAGAACTCGAGATCAATGATGACATTTTGGCCACACTCTTTGGCCTTCGTCAGCCGTTCTTTCTTCATCTCTTTCTCCTCCGACCTCTTCTCCATTCTCTCTTTCCTAAGACTCTTTCGCGACTCAATCAGCTTCAGTCTCTCCTCTTCGGTGACGCTTTCAAGTCTTTCCTCCCACTCCTTACGCTTCCTCTCTGCATCTCTCGTCTTCTGCTCTTTCATCAGAGCCTTCTTCTCCACCTTCTTCGCTTCGTACCTCTGTTGCTTCAGCAGCTTCTTCTGGGCATTCTTGGAGAGTGGCTGCTGGGCACCTCCATCGAGATTCGCAGGTTTCTCGGCGCCATTCTGGTCGTTTTCTGCTGCCCCCATCGTCGGGAAGGAAACTCCGTCGTTATCGCTGCCCGCTTCAAGCATTAGGGCTTTCGACCGCTAAACCCCGTAGCTAAGATTTTTATTTAGCTTCTATTTAAAAATTTTAAATCCAAAAATCACCCCATTTACATACTATCTCCTACTTATAATTGTTAAAAAAAATTGCGGTGGACTTGGCGCTCATTTGGAAGTCCGTTTAAAAATAACTTTTACGGAGTTCAAGAAAAAATCTAAATTTTAAATAATAGATATTGAGAGAATAACTTTTACGGATTCCAAGGCAAAATCTAAGTTTTGAAAGGTGATTGTGAGCTTGTTTGGTTTTAAAACCTAGGTTTTATACAAGTACTCACATTTTTCAAAAATGTTATTTTGGATATAAAATCTCAATTTGAAACCTAGGTTTTGAAAAATATATTTTAATGTCAAATCACACCATCTCTCCTAATATATTTTCTCTTTTATACTTTTTTCTTTCCTTTTCATCTTTCATACCTAGGGATGGGATAACGGGCCAGCTTACAGTTGTGGCGGGCTAGCCCGTCGCAACCCGCCACACTAACGGGCTGCGAAAATGCAGCCCAAGCCAACAATAAAACGTTTTTGTTTGCCAAGTTGCCAGAGTTGGGCTACCATTTTACTCCGCCCAGTTTTTAAACAAATAATGCTTGCCTTTTTTTATTGTTGGGCTAACTTATTTGTTTAGCCCAATTGTACCAATTAATTCATTCGATCACAACACCAGATTAGTGTTCCACGATTTGGAAATGGGTATATATCGGCATTTAACAATAACTAGTTTATTGGACAAGAAATACAAGAGATAAGTTCGAAATGCTGCCATTATATGCTCATAGGACACAAGGGGAAATCTGGAACCTGTATACCTTCGAAATGCACTAAGGGAATCTACAATATGGAACCTTTGCAATGCACTAGGGGAAATCTGAAACCTCTTGAAAATGAACAATAAACCTGAAATCCATTTGAGAACAAGAACAAAACAATAACCTGAAATCCATATGAGAAGAACAAAACAATAAGACAGCGAAATGGGGAAGTGAGAGCGTCGCCGTTGACGATGGGGAAGTGAAATGGGGAAGAACAGAACAATATACTTGCAAGCGAAATGGGGAAGTGAGAGTGTCACCGTCGACGATAGAGTCAGGACAGAACTCAAAGAAGAAGGCAGCGAGTGGCAGAGCGCACGCGGACACGAACAGCATAAAGGCCTAAATAGGACTATGGGAGTGGGAACTGCCGAACTGGGAAGGGAAAGCGAGGTCGAAATCATGACACGACGAGAGAGAGAGAGAGAGAGAGAGAGAGAGGCGATAGAGCTAGGCAGGGCAGTGAGGTTGGGCAGCGAGGTTCATGGTGGTCGATTGGTCGCTGGTCGGTGGACATATGGTTAGGGTCTTAGGCTATGTTTGGTTTGATGGAGGGGAAGGGAAAAGCTCGAACCTAGGAGAAGACGGGAGTGGGAATTCGAAAAGGGAGTAACCGAGTAAGACACAGTGTACGTGTGGCGTCTGGGGCGTCATCGCGTGGCGTTAGGCTTGCTTTGCTCTTAATTTTTTTTAAAAAAAGGGGCCAGCCGCTAACCTGTGGATTAGATGGGGCGTGTTGAGAGAATCTGCCCCCTTCGGGCTGGCTCCCACCACTTACTGATGGGTTGGCGGGTTGGGCTTGTTGGCCCAACCGCTTTACCAACCCTATTCCTATCTATTTTTTTTGCATTGAACTCCATAAAAGTAACTTCCCAAATACAATCACTTTTCAAAACTTAAATTTTGCCTTGAAATCCATAAAAGCTATTCTCCAAAATATATTTTTCAAAACATAGGTTTTACCTCAGAATCCGTAAAATCTATTCTTAAAAGGATTTCCAAACGGGCCATGTGTTTGGGAAGTCATTTGCCTTTATGGAGTTCAAGACAACAAGTAAGTAAGAAGAGGAAAGAGAAAATTTATTATGAGAGAGAGTGTGATTTGACAAGAAAATAGATTTTTCAAAATCTAGGTTTCAAACCTAGATTTTGAACAAATGTGAGTACTTAGACAAAACCTAAGTTTTAAGTTAAAACCTAGATTTTATAACAAAATCTAAGTTTTGGAAATAGCTCCCAAACGAGCTCTTAAAAGGAAATAACAATTATTAAAAAGAATATTAAAAATTATAATTATTTAGAAGGATTAAATAATAAATACCAAAATATAAACTTAAAAATACTTTAATCGCACCTCAAAATCTATGCTTTCATCTCAAAATATAGGCTTATTACATGAAATTATACCTTCATACTTGTCACCAAATTCTAATTTTTAGACATAGGCTCTCTATTTTGTCTAAAAGGTACCGGATTAGGGGCTCAATGCAAAATGAAGCACAAATGAAGTTTTGTTGGAACCTTTGTTTTTGCAACCAAGAAGCCTCGTGGGTCATAATAATGTGAGAGCTAAATACAGGGCACGTTTGAGAACGCGGTAGAGAAATACTTTTATACAAGCCAATGTAAATATATAAAGGAAATTATCTTGTTTTACAGAAAAATACCTTTGAATATACGTTTGTGCCCTACAAACGCTGAGCCAAACAGGCTCACAGTTGTGCTCATTATAGATGGCTTGAAATTCAGAAAAATCACTTATTTCACTTGGAGAGGCATCTACGAAGTGTGGAAAAAAAATCAAGTTAAGGGTCCATACCAAAATTGAAAATGACACAACATCTTCCTTTTAGTGTGATAATTGGTCTGAAATGCATTTCTCCCTTATAGATTTGATTCCATGAGTTGATGACTTGGTCAATAAAGGTAATAGTGTAGTAGAGTATGCGAATCATCAAGGATAATGGGACAAAGGGAAATTAAATCTATGGTTCCTACATATAGTTTATTGCATCACTATTGCATCCACCCTCTGATGAGAGAGGAAATGATAAATACTTTTGGAAGCCTTGTAATGATAGAAGGTTTTCCATTAAAAATGTATATCAGTTTCTTTTTGCAAGTACTTCAGAAGACAAGGGGCAACTTTTGGAGGATGCTTTAGCAAGTCTTAGAGAAGATTAAGAGTCAGTTTTGGATTGTCGGTGGAAGCTATTTTTGCAATATATGAAATGAGTTTTGTATTAACTTGCGTTAGGGATGGGAAAGTGGGCCAGCCCACAGTTGAGCGAGGCGGACTAAAAGAGTTCGCCGCCCGCTAACCCGTTAAAAACAATTTATTAAAAAAATTTAAAATCCAATTAAAACATTGTCCACCATGCAATATTATTTTATTTTGGTCCAAAAAATAACATTATCTTATTATATTTCTTTATAATTTAATAATATATAAAGATTACTGTTTTGTTATAATTTTAAATATAGTATTACATAAAATTGTCATAAAAAAATTTATGCTACTTTTAAAAGTATTAGGTTTTATTTATCCTAAAAATTAGAATTTATTATTACGTTTTAAAAAATATTGAGATAAAAAAGTTAAAAGAAATATAAAATATATTATTTTAAAAAAAGGTTTGGCGGGCCAGCCCCACAATAACCCTTGGATTAGGTAGAGCAAGCTGACTACCCATCATTATTTGACAGGCAGGATCAACATGTTTCGCCACTTCTAACTTGTGTAAATATACTTCTCTAACGCTCACGCAAACAAACCCTAAATCACTCGCATGGCTCTTTCGATGAGAGGGCCTATACAGCGTATCTTTGAGTCAAAAGAGGCCTCACCGACAACCAATAGGACTCCATGCACCCGTTAAAAGGACTGCTCAAATGGTATTGATCTATGAAAGTTTGTGGTAGAACCTTCCAATTGGCACACATTCACATCACTCCAAAGAAAGGACTTGGTCCAATGGAACTTGACGTAGGAAATTTGATTGCCATACACAAGGGAAATTCATTGTCCTATTCTTTTCCATTATATTTGTTGAAACATTTGGGTAATGGGCTTGTTTGGGAATCTCGTTGGGGGAACGATAGTTGGGAGAAATGACTTTTAAAAATGAATTTTGGTAGAATGAATAAAATTTATGTTTGGATAAACTGTTGGCCAAAATGACTTTTTTGCAATATAATTATTTTATATTTTCCTATTCCCTCTCTCCTACCTCCTGACCCCACTCTTTATCCTCCCTCCGCCACCTTTCTCATTTCTCCCAGAGGGGCAGCGATTAGCTCGCCATTTTCGTCGAGCTCCAAGAGAGAGAAAGAACCCGAGCAATGGTGCCCAGGCTTGAACGGTGTGCCACACCGGAAACAAAGCCCTTTGTCCCGTCGTAGCTGCTTGGTCTCATCCTATGCCATCATTCGTCAAGGGGCTGACGCCATCCAGCGAGTAGGATTCAAGTTGGGTGATGTTGCGTTGGAAGGTCTAGGTGCTGCTCCAAGTTTTGCTTGGCCATCCTGTGCGATGAACAGTGAAAGAACAGAGCATGAGGAAGGTGGCAGCGGCTGGGTTCTTTCTCGATTCACCAGCAGAGGTGGAGGAAGTCGTTGATGGAGCAGGGAAGCTTAAGAGGGTCACCGTGGTGGTAACTGTAGACTTTGTATGCTTTATTGAGAAGATGACGGAAGAGAGGGTGGTAGAATAAGAAATGGGGATAACGAATTTGCGACTGCCACAACCGTCGGCGCCGTGATTACCCTCATGGCCTTCCCCCTCCAAAAACAATCTCAACATCTAGCCATTCTTTCTTCATTTTGATCTTATTATTATTATGCTTCTCTTGCATAATCATCTTCATGATCACATATATATATATATAATCTCCAGATTCAGACTAGCAAGAAGAAAATAATGAAGGGGAAGTAGAGGGACGAGAGGAATTATACTGCAAAAGGCTGTGGTCAAGTGGCTGAGGAATGAAGGAGAAAGCCGCTAAGATGTGTGGCTTCAGTCTTCATGATGAGGACAACCAGCTGAGGGATTCTCTGAGACGTGTGGGTAAATTGCATTCCAGCATTTGGGTTTCCAAACACAAAACTCCTTTTGCCAGAAGGAGAATTGACTGTGGAATGACTTTTGAGGCTCAAACATGCTCCCCAAACAAGCCCAATATATGTAATAAGATGTTTGGTTCATTAGAATATGTTGTGTTTACATGCACATTCCAGTTTATTCATAGCTTAGTTAGACCAGATACACTCAAGAGTGATAGTTTTTACCAACACTCAGATGCAATTAGATCATGTTACTCCATTGGGTTTCAATTGATTTGAAGTGGATAGCTTTATGCTAGGAGATGACAAAGAGTGGATACAATGGTGTCATAGAAGATCAAGGACACTGATACTAGGGTTATCGTTGCAAAATCACTAATGTCCCTCCAACCATTACAGAACTAATTAGAATCATTCATGGTCTTTATACTTGCCGGTCAAAAGGCATTAGACAAATTGACATTGAAACTCATCGTATATATTATTCTGACCCATTTAGAGCTCGTTGGCTTTCCTGATTGGAAATCTATGTTTTATGGCAAAACCTAGTTTTGTCTCAAAACCTAGATTTTGTTCAAGTACTCACATTTTTCATAAAAACTATTCTTGAGATAAAATCTAGGTTTTGAAAAAGTTATTTTCTTGTCAAATCATATCTCCTTATAAATTTTCTCTTTCATCTTTTTTCTTTATTCATCTTTCCTACTCACTTTTTGCCTCGTAAAGCATAAAATCTATTCTCATAGTAACTTCCCAAACACAATAACATTTTAAAACCTATGTTTTGCCTCAGAATCCGTAAAAGCTATTTTCCCAAAATATATTCTTCAAAACCTAAGTTTTTGCTTAGAATTCCGTAAAAGCTATTCTCCACTGGACTTCTAAACAAACTCTTAATGATGCTATTCAGGAAACTAGCTTACTTTTAAATAGAGATCAACATGTTTTTGTTAGGTATTTCCCAAGGGAGAATAACTCTTACTAATTAGGTAGCTAATACATTCACACAGTCTTATATGTAATTTTTGTATTCTTGATCACCCAACACTTTCTCAAGTTTTAGAGTTGGAAGGTGATGAAGGAGTGAATTTTTTTTGTTTCTCTTAGCATACCTCTTATATCAAGCTAGAATGTGAGTTTTTTCCCCACGGTGAAAAAGCCAGAAGGTGAGTTTTTAACACAGAGTACTTTGTCCTCCATGTTAGTCTATCCCTTGATTACATCTTTTATTACCAAACATGTCATGAAATTGGGATGGACATGACTAAATTTCTATGGAGAGGTACAGATAAAAAGGAACATGTGCATTTTCATAAATAGATTTTATATTAAAGATTGGAAGTAGTATATCCTTAAATAATTTTATTCTTGATATGTTGGATTTTTCATTGTGTTTGTAACTAATTAGAGAATCCCCATAGTCTTCTAAGCTTTTCAAGATGACATTAGTGTGTTTCTCAAACACTTTTTATCTTACTTTTAATTTCACGGTTTAATTATACGTCCCTTTCACATGAAAAAAAATCATTTAACAATTTTATATTTTTGATAAATAGATTAACAGTGTTGTTGATCATTTAGATAAGTCTTCTTATAGTAGCATGGAAGATGGTTCTGTTTCATTAATTAACTGCCACCTCTTTATCAAGAGGCGGATATTGATAAAAGAATATAGTTACAGTAAGGGGTGAGTATAGGTTGGAACCCAACCCAAGGTCTGGTTTGATAAAGACCTCAAACTGAAAAAGGCAGCCCGTGGCCGGACCGGACCTGATCCGTGATTACCTGGACTAACCCAGATAGTCCAGGACCCCTCTCTCGTTTTTTATAAAAAATTATTATACTTTTTTCTACCACATCTCACAAACAATCTTCACTGCTATCACTTCCTCTACATCGCCTTTGTCTTCTCTTCTTCACCTCCTTCCCCTTCCTCTTCATTCTCACCCTCCGCACCACCACCTCCACCCTCTCCCATTCCTCCCCAGATGAAAAGCATGAAGGAGTTAGAGCAGAGAGTGAGGGACGGTGGCTGGGTTAAGATGGTTCTGGGCTTTATCAAAGAATTGGCTTTATCTTCCGCTAGAGAGAGCGAGTGGCGACCACTAGGTTAACATGATTATGAGCTTAAGTGGGTTCTCCTCGACAACCATCAAAGTTGGAGCTAATCCTCTGCTGGGAGTTGGAGAGAGCGAGTGGCATCGATGGATCTGGGCTTGAGCGACGGCGACCATTGGGTTACGGTGAGCAAAGGTAAGTTGATAGAGATGGGGCTTGAACTGAGGTGTGATGGCAAGGAATTGAGAGAATGTAGATGAGGAATTGAGAGATGGAGAGAGAAGGCTTTCAAGTTAAAGAGTAACCCAAAGAGATGAAGAGAGAAGCTATTTTTTATAAAAAAAATTTTGAGAGGTTATAAAAAATTTCAAGGTAGACTAGATTAGACTATTTGGTCTGAAGCTCAACCCCATGTCTTGTCCAACCCAAGGAGATCAATCCGGTCTGATCCAGTCTATTTTGTCTTCGGGCCAACAACTTTTTCGTTAGACCGAGTTGGTTAGACTACGTTGCCATATTGGATCACCAGGTTTTTGCCCAGCCCTAGTTACAATCTTTGTGTAGAAGTGGTAATATGAGTTACATAGACCAATTAGTCAAAAAGAAAAAGAGGAGGGTTGAGTTATAAAAATTGAGAACCGTTTTGATGTGGATCTTTTTTACCCTCATCTAAAGAGGGTTAGCTTGCCTTTTTTCTTAAAAAAATTAAATTGGTTAATAAAAAGACACGTTGACAAATTATGACCATGCTTTGAATCCCATAAATATTAGAAAACTATTGATAATTTAATTTGTTATTTATATTTAGTTTGTATTGTAATATTTAAATTCAATCTTATAAAATGTATTTTGTATATTTAAGTTGTATTGTTTGAAATTTGAATTATATATATTTGTTGCAGTGCGTTTTTATATTTTAGATTTATAAAAAAGATATTTTACTTTATGTATTCAGATGTATTACGATTGGTGGGCCAACTAGCCCTAATGAGTTAGATTGACTAAAAAGATAAAAACGCACTGCAAGAAATATACATAATTCAAATAATACAACTTAAATATATACTATACACAATACTTTAGAAAAATATGAAAAAAATAAAAATTATAGTTGGTAAACCAACCAGCACTAATGAGTTAGATTGACTAAAAAAGTAGTATGTGAGAAGGCGAATCATTTTAGCAAAACCCGCCATACCCATGCCTACTGTGAGCCTACTTGTAACTGGATTACGGGCCCAATATTACCACCCTTAGTCTTGTGTTGTATTTATTTCATTTGAAGTTATGACCATCAATTAGACTTAAAAATGGTTAATGTATAAATTTATTTCGGAAGGATTCATTCAATAATAATATTATCAGTTAAAAATTTGATATTAACCATTACAATTTTAACGATAAAAGTTAACATTATCCCATTTTAATATTTCAAGAAAACATTACTTTCAAAAAAGTTTGAGAGTTAAATTTACAGTTTAATCCTGAAAAATCAATAGAATAAGATTACGAAAGTAACAACGTTGTCGGAGTCATCCCATTGAGCAGTACCCCACACGCGAACGCGCTTGAACGGGCTACGACAAGGTCTTCAAAGCACCGAGACAACGACCACCACCTGAGCTGCCTTAGACCGCCACGTGCCCGTCACTCTGAAGTTGAAATCTCCTCCTCCACCGATAGTTGCCGGTTTTGACGAGGTTGCTCGGCGTCCATAAAATCCCAACCTGGGGAAAGTATCAACCAACATTGCCATGCCGGGTCCTTCTCCATCGGTCAGTACCCTCGCCCTCCCTCACTGCCTCGCTCTCTCTCCCTCTCTCTGATTTCCCTCGTTCTTGCTTTTTCGCTTTTCGCTTAAAAAATTGAGAAAAGATCTCGTTTTTGGTTCGCTCTTTTCTACTTTACTTTCATACCTCCAATTGGTAATTTTCTTCGTTTATTTAATTAGTTTTGGAATAAGCTCTCCAGTTCCCCATTTTAGTTTATTTTTTCTGTGGTTTCTGTTGTTGCTATTCACTCACTCGAAGGTCGTTGGTTTTCTTTCTTGACCTGTTCAGATATTTGCTTTGAGTGTATTTGCAGTATTGTTGAAGTTTGAAAAGAAAATAGAAAGTTGATGCTTAATCCAGCTTCTTTAATGGTACTTTTTTTTTCTGGCAGAAAATCCATTTTTATTTTATTTACCTAAGCTTGTTTACACTCTGCTTGATGGCCATTGTTGGAATCAATGACATGTTTTATCATTTTCCTAAGTATAATTAATTTTCATGGGTATCTCTTTTTTTTTTAGCAATTTTATTGATGATAAATGAATCTGACATGTTTTTAGGAGGATGTAATAATGGGAGAACACTTGGGTATTTTGAAAATCATAGTTGTGCAAGGAAAACGATTAGTGATTCGGGATTTCAAGAGTAGTGATCCTTATGTTGTAGTCAAGCTGGGAAATCAGGTACCAAGGATGCACTCCCTCCTGTCCTTAATATATGATCAAGTGGTTAAGGACCGGAGGGAGTATTTTTCATTCTTAAATTGTTTCACTTGACATTAACATTGTGTAATCTCAAGTGTTGTTGACACTCTCATTAAACTGTGTCAGACAGCTAAGACGAAGGTGATTAACAGTTGCTTGAACCCTGTATGGAATGAAGAGCTGAGTTTTACTCTGACAGAACCTGTGGGAGTTCTAAATTTGGTAAGTTTCTAGGCATCGGATTTCTGTATGTTTTTAATGCTTCTTAAATTTTCAGATACTAACTATAAGTTAACTTATTTGTTTTTGCCTTCATTTTCTTCACCAATGTGGTTTCTAATAACTCTTAACTACAATCTTCCACGTATCAACATTGGATGTCTGGTTATATCTTTTGATTCTTACGTACTAATTTTTCAGCTTTGGTGGATTCTCCTTCTGTTGGCAAATATATTTGTCATAATTTGGTGGCTGGGCCAAACAAACCTTGTGTTTACAAAGCCTGTATTATAAGGTTCCCTAATCTTCATTTTCACTGTTCATTTTTTCTAACCACTTTATGGGTCATATCGCATCGATATCCAAGCCGTTTCATGTTGGTAGTAGTTTTTTTTTCAAGTTACACATTGAAAGGAGAGACATACAGAAGTTTGAGAATATAGTTCTTTTTTTAGACAAAGTAGAGATGTTTGACTTTGGATGAGTAGAGAATTTATCAGAACATATTTTCATTGAACATGAGACTATATGAAAGTACTCTTTGAATAAGTTCCCATTGTGTCAATGTCTATTTTATCTGAAATTTGAACTCTATCCACATGCATGTCTCTCAATTTGATGTGGCAGTAAGAATAATACTCTAAACAAGTCCATCAAACAAAACTCTTCCAATTCATTTGACAGCCTTCTGATTTATACTTCAAGCCCAATATCGGGATGAGCCTTCTTTTCTCATTATTAAGTTTTTTCTTTTTTAAAAATGTATGTGCTGTTCATTACCACAACTGCAAATTTTAACATTGTTATTTCTCGTGTTCGCAAATTGTCTAAGAAATCTGGAGAGTTTTTTTTCCCCTTTCTTTTGCCCCCTATAAGTCAAACAGGATTGTAGAGGTTCATCTGAGATCTGAGATTTGGTGCTAGTTGCCTTCATAATACAGAGATCCTGCCATATCTTCAATTCCCCCCTTTAGAGTAGTTTTTCTATGTTTTAATTGGTAAATTTTGGTGCCACAATTACTTGTTTTTTTCATAGCATTTGCTGCTTCTATGAGTTTGAGAGTGTACTGTATTTTTAACCCCTTGAACCAGGACCTAATGAAAAATTTAGTAAAAAAATCAATATCAATAATACATATAAAATCTATAGCAACCTGCATTATTGCAAACACTCTGTGCAAAGCATGAGGGAATCTTAATAGCTAAACATAATCTTGAACTTACGTTTAAAACGGTAATACCAAATCCTAGTTAAAAAAAACTGAGAGGTCTCATATATGTATTTTTATCCCAACATAATATCATTTCATGAAGATTGTTAAAGTGAGAAAGTGACAGCTTCTAGTGAAATTTAATGCTTTGTTACTGATAGGTAACTAAGTAGGATGAGTAACTCAATCCCAAAAACTAGCTGTTAAGGCGGGAAAACTAACCCCCACTTAAATACTCCATTGAGCATTCAATTTTACTCAATATGGATTTGACATCCCATACTACCAAGTCTTCATCAGTTACATCTTGAATTGAATTATTTAGGTGGTAAAATATGGTTTCTCGTAACAGTTTTGTTTTGAAGACATGCCATTTTTGCTATATGCTGTAGTGAATTGATCATTTTTGTGGGCAGGTACTGAATTCAACATCAATTATCATTGATTTGGTCTATCGAGTTGTATATGACTAACTTGTTTTTCAAATAGGAAGTATTTGATAAGGATCTTTTGAAGAGTGATGACAAGATGGGAAATGCCTTCGTCACCCTTCAACCATTAGTTTCTGCAGCCAGAATAAGAGACGTTTTACGGGTTTCCTCTGGCGAAACGACAATAAGGAAGCTTGTACCCGACGGCGAAAACTGCCTCGTTCGTGAGAGCTGTATCAGCAGCGTTAATGGCGAGCTGGTGCAAAATGTTTGGTTGCGGCTTCGGGGAGTTGAGTCTGGTGAGCTAGAGTTGACGATCAAGTTCATCACTCCTGTCACTCCCTCAACGTGAGCCACCGATGATGAATTCCAGGAGCAAGAATTGGAAAACAAGTTCTCTCTAAGGTTGCTCCTTCTGTATAATATGGCTGATACTGCAAGTGTGCTTGTGGAAGATCTCTCTTCACAAGATCGTAGTTGAAACTCTGTTTGTAGTTTCATTTTGCTTCTGATTAATTAACTTAGATGAATCTTTCACTGTAACAAGTGGTTTGTTTATGGCATTTCCGGTCTCTGTTGTGTTGTAATCCCCTTGCATTACTTTAAATCACTCGCAGAAGTTGAGAAGTTGGGCTTTCATTTGGGAAATGAAAATTTCTTTAGGGATTGCTTAAGTTTCGGTGTGCCTATGTATGAATTCAATGTTGGAAATTGTGTCTTAGGGATCAATTATTGTACCTTAGACATTATTTATTTTAATATATTTTCTCCATTTAATTATCTATCGATTTTGCATGTTTGTTATAATAATTGTATCCATGGTTAAATTATGAAAATTGTTCTAAATGTCCTTTGTCGGTTATCTATATGGGAGTAAAGAT
The DNA here is from genome assembly GCA_025593235.1 of Vachellia pachyceras. Classification (NCBI taxonomy): domain Eukaryota; kingdom Viridiplantae; phylum Streptophyta; class Magnoliopsida; order Fabales; family Fabaceae; genus Vachellia; species Vachellia pachyceras. Next base: position 22,410 of record JANTPZ010114339.1, read on the forward strand.
GAAATAAGACCAGTATGACTTTGATAAGGCATTGGGATACGAATCAAAGTCATATGCACTTGTAAAAGTACAACGTACTAGATCGATCCACTATGAGAAAGCTGCATGGATCAAGTTATAAGCTTGTCTCATATGTAATCACGTCATCAAGCTCTTTGACTTGATCATCATGGATTCTTACAAGAGAGTCGCTGAGTTTTGACTTATCCAAAAGTCACCTTTGACTGGGTGATGATAAAGGCTATAATCGGTTTTGAGATCTTTCATATAGAGGAATGAGAATGATCAAGATGAGATTCGTCACTCGCATTAGTTGAGAGATGTTACTGGGCCCCTTGATGAGTCAATTTGAGGAATGTATGATCATACTGTAACGAAAAGGAGTTTTCGTTTCTAAGATTAGACTACTCAGGGATCGAGAAAGTAATGGTCAGGAATAGAAGGATGACGTCATCCATGCTTCGTCCTTGACTGAGATATCGTGTGACAAAAGGACGTGATGGGGTTACATGAAAGGTTGCGTCATGTTAATGATCTCTATATGATTTGGGTAGTCGCAATGTCTTGCTAAATGCCACTTGCGACTTGTGGACTAATACTCAGTTTAGCCCATTGCCAATTTCATGTGAACCAACAGGGTCGCAAGCAAGAACAAGCCCAACACGTGCTTTAATTCTAGAGTTTTTTGAATTATATATATATTCAAAATTACATTAATATTATATAGATAATGTTAATATATGTTAGTTTTAATATTTAATTTATTTGATAAATTAAATAATAAACATTGATTTAATTTATAAAGATAAATTAAATTCGTTGGCTCATTATTTAGATTAATTAAATGGATATGATTTGATCAAATTAGATTAATCCAAATTATAAATACAAAATTCAAATTTCATATTTTGAATTTCAGATTTCGAATTTTAAGATTAATGAAGATTAATATTGAATATCTTTTGAATTTCGAATATCAAGACTAATGAAAATTAATCTTGAATATCCTTTTGAATTTCCAATTTTACAGCGAATTCCTTTTATTAGACGGTGGGAAAAGTTCCAATTAAAATTTCTTAACCTTGTGGCTGTAGAAAAATGGTTCAAGGAAAACCCTGAATATCTTTGCCTTTTTGAGTAAAGTATTTTCCTGAATTAAAGAGCCAGAATTCAAACTAGACTCGTAAAAGTACAAAGCAAACAAGAACTTGTGCAACATCTCGGCTCAATAATTCAACTTCTTACTAATGAAGCTTCCCCTTCAAGCGGAGCAAGCCAATGACCATCAACATCCAACTCCCCAGCACCAGATCCGGATGATAAAGAAGAGTTGGAGATTACCCATCTTGGAGATGATAGTTAGGAATTTTTACTATTATTTCTGTCAAACATTATTGTAAACACCATCATTGTAGAACAATTGACTAAGAATATTGCCAGTAAACCAGGAATATGGTCAGTGAACAGACCAAGAATACAGTCAGGAATATGGTCAGTGCCACTGGAATTGTTGAAACAGTTCCTATCGCTAGCAAGTTTTAGGTCTAACACTGTACAAACAGTGATTCTAAAACCTATATCAGTAGAAGCATCTTTCATTGAAAGGCAGAAGCTTAGAGTATGAGAACAATAACTCGAGTGTTGTCTGAAAGTATTGATTTTTAACACTTGAAAAGGGGTCAATACTCGAGTTTCAAACCATAATACTCGAGTATTCTTAATACTTTCATTCAAACTCGATTATTGAGATGCATAACTCGAGTGCTCCAATATAAACACTTAATCAACAACAATCTAAGTTTCATAATTCCTGAAATCATTTTGTTATCAACAAAATCAGATCCCCACTAGGATGGAGTGAAAACCTTTTTGATTTGAAGAGTAGAATGAGTTATTAAAGATTCATCTTTTGGATCTGCTTTTCTAGAGAGAGCAACAGAATCAGAATGAATCAATATTAATTCATAATACTCTCTTGTTTTTCGAGGATTAACAGGTTTAAAGTGCCATCTAGAGGGAAAAATCTTTAAGGCTGTTAAGTTGGGTGTTTTTTCAAAAAAATTCCAGTTCAACCTAACAAATGAATCTGGCTTTACCAGGCTTTTGTACATAAGGTGTTACTGGTTTTCTTTTGGGCTGGCTAGTAAGTGCTTGGGAGGATGCAGTTACCAATTGTTTTTGAGAAACCGGTACTGGTGTTTTTGAGAGTTGAAGAGCATATTGTTGGTTAATTAAATCATACTTTTGTTGGTCATGGTTTGAAGAGCTAGTGTTTTCTCATCTTTTTTGGCCAATGTTTTGCTCCAGTTCTGTGATAGGAGTTTTTGGACATAAGATTAAAGGGTTTTTTTATCAGATTTTTGGACTGAAGGTCTTGTTTGTGATTTTTGATTAGAAGACTCAAATTTTTTGATATTGGATTGGGTCAAAGACCCTGTTTGTTGGGTGGATGACCCTGTTTGCTGGGTAGATGACCCTGTTTGCTGGGACAAAGTCCCTGTCAATTATCCCAGAAGATCTTGAATTTCTTCTGAGCAGAGTGGTGATTGGGCTCCGATAAAAGACTCTTTCCCTTTGTCCATTTCTTTGTCCTTATTCTTCTTCTTTTTAGGAGGCATTTTGCTACAAGGGTTTGGTCACTCAGTTTCCTTGTAAAAACTCTCTGGTTAGGAAATCTGGGAGAGAATTGGAAGTGCCTTTAATAAATTCAATATCAAAATCAAAAACACTTAAAATTGCTAGCCATCTGGCAAAAATGTGTTTAGATGCAAGGTTTTGAACATCCTTTTGTAAAACATCTTTAGCAGATTTACAATCAATACGGACTAAAAACCTTTGATTTAAAAGATCGGACTGAAATTTGGAGAGGGACAAGACAATGGCCAAAATTTCTTTTTTGATTGTTGAATAATTTTGTTGGGCGGAATTCCAATATTTGGAAGTAAAGGAAATGCTTTCTTCTTTACCATTGATTTTCTGCTTGAGTATGCCTCCGTAACCAATATCAGAGGCATCGGTTTCAACAGTTTTAAAAGCAGTTGGATTGGCAAGGCTAAGGCATGGGAGTTCCTTAACCTGTTGTTTAATTTGTTTAACAATGTTAGTATGGGTGTCAGTCCAAGGAGGAGGGATGTTTTTCAACCTCTGATGAAGAGGTTTGACACAGTTACTGAGGTATAAAATCAGTAACATAATTTAAACATCCCAAGAACCTTTGGAGTTGATTTTCTCTTGATAAATCTAATGACCAAGCAAACGAATTCGTGTTTGAAAAAGAGAGATTTTTGGTTTAGAAACTACCAAACCATTTCGTTCTACAAGTTTAATAAAATGGAAAATATGTTTGAAATGTTGATCAATGGAATGAGAAAAATTAATACATTGTAACACACCATAACTACCTCTTTAAGCTTCATTTTATAACATTATGGAACCATTCTTGGCCTTGAATAGCTTAAAAAATCAAAAGAATTCAAATCTAAATTTGATTTCTAAAAGTTACTATTCACATAATTTTGGCCCAAATTTGAAAACTCATAACTAATTCTAGAAAAATTAAAATTGAGTGGTTTCAATTTCTATTTGAAGCTTATAAGTTCCTCTATGGGGGACAAATACTCATTGGGTCATTAACTTGCCCAATTGATACAGTTTATTTCGTGAAAAATTACTGTTCATTTGGTAATTTTTCATTTTTCCCAGGTTTTTCATGATTTTCTTCAAAATTTGGAATATCATAACTTTTCGCACAATACTCCATATCCAGTGTTCTTTAGCTTGTTTTAAAGCTTGTAATATGAAATATTTTTCTGAAAAATTACAGCTCATTTAGAGTTTATTTGCTCTATTTCACGACATGCCCAAGTTCATGGTTTGACCAACTTTACAATCACTTTTCTAATCAAACTTGTCATTTCATGTTTACATACTTAGGCATTCCCACTTTTAAATCTCATTTGATCATAATTAATCATGAATTTGGGAATAGATAAAGCATGCTTCCACTACTCCATGGCTATTATGCATGAAGGAGTTTAATTTACATAAATACATAACAACATGAACTTAAAGGTAACTAAGTTACATAACCAAACATCCATCCAAAAAGCAATATAAAACTTGATTCATGCATCATTTAGCTTGTCATTACCCTTTGATGAGCTTCCACCTAAAAACGGTTAGTAGGAAAGAATGAGATTTCATTGAAATTCCAATAGCAAAGTTTACTAACATACATAGAAAAATTGCATGACATTCTTTAAGTTCAAGTAGAAATGTGTAACAATGTAAAATGTGTAACAAGAACATATTAATGCATATGGCCATAGCATAACATCACTCATAAACACATTTCAACAATGTAATAATCGTCACTAAGTCATGCACATTTTCAAGATCATTTCACAATAATGTTGAATAGACTTAGAAAACTTTGCTACCTTTACTCCTTAATTTCCTCTTGGGTTTTGTAACCTCTCTTAATCACTTGGAAAATTAATTCCTTGCACCAAACTCTTGCCTACATAATGTACAACATTATTGCTATTAAACATAAGCCATTATCAAGACAAGAATCAATGTAAAACTCCATTAAACTTCCCCTTGAATTACATAAGCCTTAAAACATCAAACTTGTCTTTAATGTGTTCTAATGCTTCCCTAAACTTATGCTCACCTTTACTCTACACAAAAACTCATTTTAAAGCCATTGGAAGCATCAAAATCATCAAAACAACATTACTTCCCCAAGTTTCAGCAATGACCGAAATACACCCAAGAATAACAACATGATTTTTCCAACTTCCAACACAAATACCAACATATTCTTGATCCCAAACCCATTTCCATGGATTATATAGCTTGAATTCAACTCTTCTACCTCAAATAAAAATTTGGGCAGCATCTCGCCTTAGGGTTTTTCATCCCAAAATTTACAAAATCATCAAACAAGAGCCATACAATCACAAGTTATACACCAAAACACTCCTTACAACACAAGGAGTCTTTTACAACCAATCATAAGTTCTAAATCCCTCTCTTTCTAACTTTGGCTCTCAAGAACCCTAACTATCAAACTTGAGAAAGAGAGACTTAATCAAAATTCTAATCCATGGAAGTTGTAGAAGAGATCACAAGGATCAAGAATATGTATAGGTTTGGGTGCTTTAGTCTCTTACCTTGGATTTTCTTGGAACTTTTTCTTCCTTGTGCTTGCTTGAATGTCGTCTTCTCTCCTCTCTTTTTCAGCTGAATGTCACGACCAAATGGGGAAGAAGAGGAGGGATTTTTGTGTTTAATAATTCCTTTGTAGTAAAATGAAAGGCTAGGATGCAATCTTGATTAATGAAGTTAATCTGAAGGTTGAGATTTCACCACCTGTTCACTATTTGTTTCCTTCTTATTGGTTACTAAAAAGTGGTAATAATGAAGGTAATCCCTTAGTAACTAGGGGGTTAGGGCTTAGTTACACAAACCAAACCAAATTCCACTCAGTTACTTTTACCGATTACACTTTTTACCGGTAAACATAACTTTATTCCGGAAAATCTTTCTTTGCTTTTCTGGAGATGTTTTCTTCCTCATTTAATCTCCATATTCTCCTCTTGAATATGGCGAAATAATCATCCCCAAAATACCCCTTGATCTCATAAAAAATTAACAGGGTTATTTTATCCTGTCCAAAACCCCTGAAAACATGCAATTGGAGGGCAAAATATTTTTAGGGCTTCAAAAATTACTACATTTTCTATTGATACTCTAGCCCTTTTCCTTTTCCCAAGATGCCCTCTAGATTGTCTAAAATTAATTTTTGAAATAAATTATATTTATGAGGTTTTTGGGTCTTTTTCCTCTTATTCGGGAAAATCGCCTTTATCGTATACTGGGCAATAATTTTGTAAAATACTACAAAATTCCCTTAAGTTTTCTATACTTTGGTCTCCGATCTTTGAGAACTCCTGATACCTTAAATAATTATTTTTCCCTTTTATGCCCTTCAAAATTATATAGACAGAAATCTAGTCCGAATCTGAAAAATCCGTGAATCACGGTTGTGATCAGTGAGTCGTGCTCTGTCTATTAAGCATATATAAATTTTTTTGTCAAAGTTGACTTTTTGACTTTTGACTTTTTCAAATGACCAAAATACCCTTGCGTATTTTCATAATGACCAAAATGCCCTTGTTTGATGCTCACTGCGTCACATGCTTCGGCCAACAAGCATCTTGGCTGAAGCCAATGAAGGCCTGACACTCTCTGTGCCACATGCCTCAGCCAACAAGAATGTTGGCTGAAGCCAACGAAGTCTTGATGCTTTCTGTGCCACATACTTCAGCCAACAAAATCTAACGTGGGCACACTTTGGTTTATAGAAAGCTCATCTGGATGAGATAGTTTACGGGAAACTAAACAATTATTATTTTTATTATCTAGTAGCATTCTCTTCTCCTGTGCTTCCTATCCATGGGTCTAAAATTACCTCATAATTGCTGGTCTTGCCTTTATTTCAGTTTACAGAAAAGGGTGGATATTACATACATCATCAATATATACTATAAAAAATTGACAACAATCATTAAATATCTCATTCATGATTCTTTGAAATTCATAGGGAGCATTTTTCAAACCAAAAGGTATAACATTCCACTCATACTGTCCAAAGGGTACAGTAAAAGTAGTTTTATACCTATCTTTTTTAGAAATTTGAATATGTCAAAATCCAGATTTCATGTCAAATTTTGAAAAGATTTTTACAGAATTAAGATGTTTAAGTAGATCAGACTTCATTGGGATTGGATAACGAATCCAATGGAGAGCTTCGTTAAGAGGTTTATAATTGATAACAAGTCTTGCAGTTCCTCTTTCAATTTCTGCATTTTTATTAACATAAAAAGCAGCACATGACCAAGGACTCCTACTCTTCCTAATAAGTTTTTTATTTAAAAGATCTTGAATCTCTTTTTTACAAGTTTCAAGAAGATCTTGACTCATTTGGATTGGTCTAGCCTTTGTTGAAATATTTTTCTCAGAAAAGTTGGGCTCATATGGTAAATATACCACATGTTGCTTCCTATCCCAAAAGGCATTTGGTAAATCAGAACAAATTCTTATATTAATTGTTTCTAAACATTCTTAAATTTTATTATGAACTTTTGTTTGAGATAAAAATTGTTCAATCCTTTGAAAAGAAATTTCTTCTTTCAAAAAATTTATCTAATTTTGTTTAAAAGAAATTGGATTTAATTCTTTTACTTTTATGGACCGAGCCCATGGGAAAAGAACCTTTTTTCCAAAATGTTTTTTAGAAATCCCTTATGTTCCTGTTTGATAAGGAAACAGAAGAGTCGCAAAGGGTGCTCCAAGGATGATTTGTTCAGACATTTCTTTTACTAAAATAAGAGGTGTTTTAATTTTCAAAGATCACTACTAGAAAATCACCGTTTAGCGAGAAAAATTAGCGACGACTTTGATATTCCTCTCTAAATAGCCCAATTAGAGAGGAATTTATCGAGGAATATTAAATTCCTCTCTAATGTCCAAATTAGCGAGGAAAATTAGCGACGACTTAGATGTTCCTTTCTAAAATTCCCAATTAGCGAGGAATTTAGCGAGGAATATTATATTCCTCTCTAATTTTTCAAATTAGCGAGGAAAATTTGCGATGACTTAGATATTCCTCTCTAAATTGTCCAATTAGCGAGGAGTTTAGCGAGGAATACTATATTCCTCTCTAATTTTCCAAATTACCAAGAAAAATTAACGATGACTTGGATATTCCTCTCTAAATTACTTAATTAGCGAGAAATTTAGGGAAGAAAATTATATTCATCTATAATTTTTCAAATTAATTAGTGATGAAATTTTTTAATGTAATACTGAATTATTCAAATTTATTTTTAGCATGAAATTTTGAAGAGACAAAAGAATTAATATATCTTTTTCAATTTCATCCTTATATTGTTTAAATTTTAAAAAGTTTTCCCTCTTCTTTTTTGATCTAATTATCTGATTTTTGGAGGGAGATCATATTCCTTGTTATTTTTTCTAATTGTCTGAAATGTATTTTGGAGGGAGGGAAAATTTTCGCCAGTTGACCATTTTCACCTAAACCCGAAACCATTTTCGCTCCCAAATCCTCCTTCCATCTGTGAACCCCAACGACGCAACACCCCTAACCCTAACCCACAGCTTGGCCACTCCGCGGCAGTAGCGTCTCCTCTTCTTACTTCAAGTCTTCATTCCAATTGTGTGCTGAAGCTTCCAGCCTCGTGAATCCGTCGCCTTCGCCTTCCAACTTCCAATTCAACCATCGCCATCGGCTTCCAGATTCACGGTCGCACTAATCACTCTAAGGTACGTTTCCAACCTCCAACCCTTTTCAAGGTTTTGTGAAAGGATCATTCTAAAAATGATTTTCTGGTCACTGACACTGTATGCTGTTGTTATATGGGGCTGTAGCATTTTGTGAAAGATGAATGATATACTCCATGCCTCATCACTTTATACTCCATCAGACTCGGACACCAAAATGAAGAATAATCAGTCTAAAATCAAGCCATGAGCACCATACTTGCTCACTGTGTCCTTGAGGCAACCATAATATGTATAAGCCCCAACACCAAAATAATCCCAGTAAGCATAAAGCATGTGATAAACTTTTTGAGGCAACCATAATATGTATAAGCCATGAGCACCATACTTGCTCAAGAGCACTACGAGTTGCTAAGGAGTATGATGCTAAATGTATGTTTTCAAATTTTTTCTTTTTTGTTTTGTCTTAAAGTCGTGGCTGCCAAGTACCAACTTTCTCGAAAGATTAAGCTGTTATGAGAAAGCCTGGCAATGGGATATCTCTAACACCCTCTCATGTTAGAGTCCTTTGGGCTTGAAGCATTGTTAGAATACAAGGCAGTATGCCTTATGGTGAAGTTTAATTTGATTAGATGAATGGAGCCTAAAAGACGGAAATCTTGGCCCCTTGGTGAAAGAGGCTCTGGTTACATATCAATAACCAAGTCTCCTCGAAGCTTAAGCTGTTAAGAGAAGACCTTGGAATGTTTTAAATATAACTTCAACATTGGTTATCAAACTTCTTAAATTTGGAAATTCTTTTCTTTTTTTGGCTTACTTTTTCCATCCTTTTTAGTGTACTGCTTCAATTAAATTATCTTCATTGTTTCAATTGTAACCAACAGAACAGTTGGTGTTATTAGTAAAATTGATCAAGCAGCTTCAGAACCAAAAGCCCTTGCAGCTATACAGGCTCTGCTTTCGAACCAGGGACCCCCAAAAACTTCTGATATTCCATGGGTTGCAATAATAGGTCAGTCAGTTTCAATAGCTACACTTGATCCTGATCTCTTAACCACAATAGAGGAGGTAAATTTTGGTAAGAATTATGGAACGTTTTAAATGATGGATGTTAATAATCATAAATACCCTTCTCTCAAGTCTTACCTCTGACGTGTCCTTTGTCATTTTCTTCTAATCTGAGGTAAAGTTCTCTCCTTTCCATTTTTCTTGTGGATTTTGTTTTGTTTAGAGTTGATCTTAACTTTCTGGTTTTCCTTCTAGTTTTGTATGCAATAAGAAGTGTGATTATGTTGGTTTGGTTAAATGATGTTCTCTTTCCTCTCATATTGTAGCATGTTACTACTGAAGAAATGACATTGGTGAAGCAGGCTGAAGATGCAGCTAGTAATAAAAAAGTCTGTTCCCAATCAGTTATCTGGTCTACTGTTCATCCATTTATATCTTTTTTTAATTTTTAAATGTAGACTTGTATAAATTCAAATAAAAAATGTAAACTTGGGCATATGATGGCTGAAACTTCTTAATTCTAAGACAGCAACGTTTTCTTGAGAGGGAACTGAATTGGGTTTCTCTTTTCAGGTTTTTGTTTGGAAGGTGATTGAGCTGCATGACAAATACCTAGCATATGTGAATGACTGTTTTCAGAATCATTCACTTTTCCATAAAGTTTTGATCTGTTTGAAATGGTCATGTAGGAAGTAGGATAATTATATTGTTCTATGACTGCTGGAAATATGGAAATGACTGAATTAGATTCATTTCCAAGAATCAAGTTCAGGGTTGCCTCTAAAAAGTTATTTCTTTTCATTTATTTGAAATAGAACTAGAATTAGCTAGTGTTGGCACT
>JANTPZ010114340.1:0-12821 GCA_025593235.1 Vachellia pachyceras
CATTCGAATGAGTTTACTCTTTATAAACGGTTTAGAAAGCTTGAACTTCAAAATGCTGTAACTTGCTCATTTCAACTCTAAATTTGACAAATGACCTATCATTGGAAATTTCTTTGAGTCTACTTTCTAATAAAACAAATTTCAGAATGCTATGATTTCTTATTTGAGATATATTGGAAAAAAACCAAACATGTATCAGGAATACGTATATTCCAGATATATGTTCGGTTTTTTGATGATATATCTCAATCCAGATCTTCAATTGATATGAAACCTGTTCCATTTGAAACTAGACTCAAAGGGCTTTCCAATGATAGGTCATTTTTAAAATTTGGAGCTAAAATGAGGAAGTTACATCATTTTGAAATTCAAGCTTTCTAAACCGTTTATAAAGAGTAGGGCCATTCGAATGAGCTTTTTTCCATTCGAATGAACTTTCTAAACCGAATTTTCCCTCAACGTTTTAGAAAGTCCCCTCCAAAGGTGTAGAAAGTTCACTTTTCAAACCGTTGGGGAAAAATTCGGTTTAGAAAGTTCATTCGAATGGAAAAAACCTACTCTTTATAAACGGTTTAGAAAGTTTGAACTTCAAAATAATATAACTTCCTCATTTTAGCTCCAAAGTTTACAAATGACCTATTATTGAAAAGCTCTTTGAGTCTAGTTTCAAATGCAACAAGTTTCATTTCAATTGAAGATCTAGATTGAGAGATATCATCAAAAAACCGAATATATATCTGAAATATACGTATTCCTGATCCATATTTGGTTTTTTTATCATATCTCTAAAAATACTAATCCAATGGCTGTGAAACTTATGTCATTCGAAACTAGACTCAAAGAGATTTCCAATGATAGGTCATTTGTCAATTTTGGAAGTGAGATGAGGAAGTTACATCATTTTGAACTTGGCGGTTTAGAAATACTTAATCGAATCAGATAAGAACTTAATCGAATCCGTCACTTCATTTCCTTTAAACTTCGGTGAAGACGCGCGAGGTAATGAAGGCTGCTATTTCGGGGGCAGTGAAGACATTTCCTTTAAACTTGGGTAAAAACGCGTGAGGTACTATCATCTGTCTGGGATTTAAAATTTTGAATCACCTTTCTAGTATTCACTGTTTTTGAGGTACTTTTTCCGTCATTTTCCCAATTATATATTCATAATCATTAATGCCCCGTTTGGTAGCAAGGAATTGGAGTTGAAGAATTGGAACTGGAGTTGGAATCCATATTGTGTGTGTTTGGTGTGTTGGAATTAAACTCTACCTGAATTCCATGGAACCCAAAACTGATGGAAGTCAGTTCCAACCTCACCCTGATGGAACTGACTTCCAACCTCATTTCCTTCGATCGGTTGACATCTTTACCCTCATGGAGCATCAAGTCGACGGCGGCGACAGCGACCTATTTCCACCTGTGACGACCTTGCGACGGTGACGACCTTCTTCTCCGATGCCTCCTCCCTTCCACCATCTTCTCCGATGCCTCCTCCCTTCCACCATCTTCTCTGATGCCTCCTTCTCCGACGACATCGACCCACTTCCACCTGCGACAACGATGACTTGCACCTTCCTTCAGCGATGCCTCCTCCTCCCACGACGATGCCTCAGATGCCTCCCCCTCCCACGACGATGCCTCAGATCTGGGTTCAGTTCGGGGCTTGCAACGGCAATGACCTCCCACGATAGCTCCTCCTCCCATGACGATGCCACCTTCCTTCGATCTAGGTCCAGATCTCCTCCTCCCACGATGCTGCCTCAAATGCCGCCAACAACAATGCCTCCTCCTCCCACGATGCCACCTCCTCCCACGACGTGATCTGGAATGTGATCTGGAGGATTGAAGATGAATTTTTATTTTTTTATGAAAAGGGTATATTAGTCTTTTTATATTATATATATGAATATTAAATTAAAATAATACCATACTTCTTCCAACATACCGAACATACTTTTAACCCTACTTCCAGTTTCAATTCCACTTTCATCAAAATCACTTCCGCGTACCAAAGGGGCATTAAAACTAAAGAGAGCAGGAATATTTCTCATAGTCAAATTATAATTATACTTCAATTCAGTTTTATTCTCATACAAAAATGATCAAAAAAATAGAGAAAAACCTAAAGTTCTCACTAGTAATTACAGCTACTTCTACAGTGAACTGGGGCAGAGAAGCAACGAAGACAGGTTCTGCAGAGCAGAGTGATGTCTATGTGTTCAGACATTGCAGAGGGCATGACCATAGATGACGTCAACTGTTGGTGGTTACGTCATGATCTCAATCAGCGTCACCGAGGCCGTCGCTTCCATCACCTCTCTTAGAGATCGGTGCATAATTTGAGTTTGGTTTCTTCTTCTGGGAAGCAATTTCAGCATTCTTTCGTAAAACTGCTCCAGGTGACGGATATGGCCGTTGTTGAAACAGAGGACCCTGAAAGTGACCCACAAGACACTTGTTAAAATATAGTAACGTTGAGTCTAAAGGATAGATGGACGTTTAAAAATACGGTACAGAAGTACTTTTACACAAACTGAAGTAAATATGTGAAAGAGATTATGGGCTTATTTAGATAGTCCGTTAGGAGAACGATCACAGATTCCAAGGTAAATATGTGAGAGGAATTTTGTCTCGGTAAACGCAGAAATGGATTCTGGGGAGGCCAACAAGCCCTATATTGTATTGCAGAAAAACACAGTTGAGCATACGTTTGCCTCTTCCAAACGCTTCGCCCCAATAAAGATCCAAAAATATCAACTTGTGAAAAGGCTTGTTTCAGTTTTCGGTAATGAGGTAGGATCACATTTCAAATCCTAAGTTTCGTGACAAAATCTAGATTTTGTTTAAGTACTTACATTTTTTTAATCTAGGTTTTGTCACAAAATTTAGATTTAAAACATAGATTTTGAAAAAGTTATTTTCTCATCAAATCATACTCTCTTATAATAAATTCTTTCCTTTTTTCTTTCTCTTTCTCTCTTTTCTATTTACTTTTTATCTTGAACTCTGTAAAAGTCAATAACTTTCCATCACCTTTCAAAACCTAGGTTTTGCCTCGGAATCAGTAAAAACTATTCTTCCAAAAGCTATTTCCAAAATCTAGATTTTACCTCAAACTCCTTAAAAACTATTCTCAAACGGACTTCTAAACGAGCTCCCCCCATTTCTTAATTTAATTTCAAAACAAGATTTTCTTAGGTCCTTGCTCTGCGGATCATGCTTCAAAAACCCCTGGAGGGCGTTCCCATGGGGGGCATAATACAATAAAAAATGATTTACCATATTTGATATTTCAAATCGAAATTCTATAATCACTTCCCCTCTTCCATAACTTCCCCACACTTCTGGCAAGTGGCAGTTTATGGTCACCAAGAGGAGCAACTAAGGAAAGGATAATATGATCATACAAACAAGAGAACGTTAGAACAGGAAAGCGATGTACATACCGTTGCTGTTGTGTCAGCTGCTCGTGGCTGCACACCTTTCAAGCCCACAACCCTGAAATATACCATCGTTTAAGCTTTAGTAGATCATATTTACCACTTGGCCATTTGTATTTTCAACAAATTTTATGTTTGGTTGGGAACAAAATTAGAGAGGAAAGAATACTAAAAGATCTCAAAAATGGTACAAAAAATTTACTATTTTTAGGAGTTTTCCCTCCTAGTATTCTTCTCCCCCTATTTTCCTCTCACTTTTCTCTCCATCCAAACATAAGATGAAAGTCCTCAGCAATTCAGTATCTCAAAGATTTTGTGTAGAACATACCAGCCACCACGAGGAGCATCTGAATAAGAGCTGGGGTCCATGGGATCCAATTCGTCATCCTCTGCATAAGCACGTTTCTTGCCCCCTCTTCTGCTTCCTTTATCAAAAGGAGGTTTCCCACTGGATCTGGACAATAATTTCTATATATTTTAGGCAAATTTAAACTCCGTTTCATGGAAAGATATCAGCAGATAATACGAAGCCTATGCTTTCAAGTTTTTTAAGAACATGCGAATAACAGTTTCCCCCTTGTCATTCTAATGGGGAATTCTTACAAGCTAGTAAAATTGCATGCACCAGGTATAGCAGCGATAAAGTTACCCCAAAATATAGTCAATAAACAGTACTCCACACCATCATATGAAAGGATAGCGTACCTTGGTCTGCCATCCCTATCGTCAGAATGTTTAGGGGGCTGAGTTGCAGTGCTTTGCTTAATGTTTGAACTGGAGGACAGATACTCGCATTGTGGAAGATTCAGTACTCTGGAATGTGAGTTTGAAAGCATGAAAAGAATATATTGGATTAGATTATGGGTGTGGAAGGACAAAAAATTGGGTCCTCCATCAGGTTATTGAGTTTCTTATCACTGGGATGGGGTTTAGCGACTAGTTAATTACATTTAACGTGTTTAAAAACACCCCCAGTAATTTTATTGGGGGGGTTAAAAACCACCTATACTCATTTAGCCAATGATAAATTTACATAATACTATTGCAATACTAGTGGTATACCGTGCTTTCATTCTTCTACAACCACCAAGCAATGTACGCTCCAAATAATTTCTCTACAAGCCAACCACTTAGTTCATGCAGTGACAAAGTAATGCAAATAGAGGCATCACACTCTACCTTGTACAGTGATTACAGTAACCCCAAGCCTGCACCAGGCCTACTCCCCATCCACCGCATCCCGTGCACCTTGGTAATCTGGAAGAGGTGTTATCCACACCTAGATTACCTCCATTTGTTGAGCTTGACAAGTTAGAGCGATTAGTGACGTTTTCCTGAGCTGTATTGGGACGCTCCCATTGTGATACGTGAGTTTCAGTATTGTAGTAATACCTATGGCCTTTTACATAAAACAAAGTAAAATGAGATATTCGAAGCATAATTTGTAAAATGTCAGACATGTTAACATCTTAATCACTGACCTAACCAAGAGCCACATCAAAGATTATTGTTCATTGTGAATAGAAATTCTATTTGTTTAAGGGAAGCACTATTCACTGAACCTGGTAGCATAAGTCAAAGATGGATAACAAAAGAGCAAAGTCTATACAAAGTTTATTTGCACGTGGGAGGAAGCAAATTTCCTTTAGGTGCAATTAAATTTATGAAATATACAAAAGAACATGGTTGTGGCGGCAACTACAACAGAAATACTGGATTTGCAGACTGCAGCATAAAATTCATTCATCAAGTATAAAAATGGCGCCAAATTAATAAGATCATGAAAAAAAATTTGCTTGCTTAATGTTGTAATCGAACCTGGTGTACATGCACATAGAATATATATTTATATATAAACAAAGGGGTAAAGGTCAGGTTGGTATGAGGAGAATGTGTATCTTTGATGGGAAGGAGGTGACCACGAATGGGTAACGGAGGCAATTCTGTCATGAGGAAGGCCTAGTGCATATTTGGTTTCCCGTTGAAATTCACCAAAACCAGGGTTTTTGCGGTTCCCAATGTGAAACCAAACATGCTCTTGGAAAATCAGAAGAGTGGGCAAAGGTGATGGAAAAACCATGCGGATGTAACTGGCATCTCGAAGCCCAAGCACTATTTTCTATTTTTTTTCATATTATACTGCTTCTGGTTTCATACTTTCTGGGATTTGCTTCCATGTTATCTGTTCTGTAAGAGCTAATTTATTGAGGTTGCTCCTTTGCTTGAGTTTTCTCAGCTATCACACTAAAATACATACACTTTCTTTAGTTTTCTGGCTGATTTCTATCGTTTTGCAAACATAAAATAATGAAAATCATATTAAGAAAAAAGTAACAACACTATGCTGTGCTTTAGTATATGTTGCACCTGATGTCTCATCCAATGCTTCCACCCAATTTTCTGGAAGAGGCGCAGATGATGATATTGATTGCAAACGTAAGGATGATTCATCAGGTTTTTCCCATTGACTCTTGCCCGTAGTTTCATTATAATAATAAAATGCGCCAGTTGCATGATCTTTTGCCTCCACCTTCAAGCAAAAATAAAATTTAATATAAGCTACTAATAAAAAGAGAAATTTGAAGAATGAATGAGTCTTAGGATATCTGCTCATTTCTCTTACTTTCCATGGTGGATAACAGAAATTCACAAACCTTGCCAGCTATTGACAAACTGTCCAAATGTTTCAAAACAACAACAATAAAATCTTGTCCCACTAGGTGGTGTCGGTTACATGAATCACAAGACGTCATTGTGCTTTAGAGTCGAGTTTTTTTAACAAATAATTTTAAATATAATTTCATTTGCACTAAGTATTAAACATCCAGCATGCAGCATATATGATATCCAGATGGTAAATCTGAATTTTCATTCAGCTAAGATCTCATACTTCCAAAGTAGTATAAGAACTAGACAATTTTACATTGGATGTAGCAATGATACATACCCATCCTGGAGGCATTCTTCCATTTTCTGATGGTTTAGCTGAAGTATCTCTCTGAATTTAGATACAAACAATTAGTACAGTAACTGAGAAGCACAGATCGAAGATAATATATTCTAAAAAAACTAGGAAGAAGATAAATCAACATGAGTATCCTTACAGGCTCTTCAGCATGTGTATCATCTTTAAGAATACCTCTAGCTCTCAACTTCTGCTTCAGGTACTCTGGCAATTCTTTAGCAGTAGATTTCTGCTCTGAAATTTTATCAGGCTGGCTTGCCACATCATTACCTACTCATAAGTTTCAGAAGCACAAAATGTGAATCTATACTTGCAAGCTTGCACATTGGAATGCAATAAAGGTGGTACACCTTAAGTCAAATATATATGGGAGTTGAAACAATGTTTACCTGCAGTTGCCCCAAGCCGAGGAGCTTCATGATAGGCACCACCACCAGGTACACCGTAACCATTTCCTATTTCTGTGTTATCTGCTATAGAAATCAGGGATATACCAGTGGATCCATCACCGTGCCAAAAGAACGAAAATATAGAGAAATGTTCCCAAAAAAAGTAAGTGAATCCACTATAACATATAACCATAGACAAAAGAACTAATACATTCATAAATAAGGATTAATCTTATTCCCGAGAGATATCTAATTAAACTAAGGGTCATCTTAGCAGCGAAATCCAGGCACCCACAGAAACATTTATTTTCTTATATCCAACAAATATAGTTCATATAAATATTTCTGATCTATTCGCATTTCTGATTCCTTTAAAAAACTAATCATGCTTCTTTGGTTTTTGTGCGCTGAGCATTATTTTGTTGGCCAGTTTGAGAGAAAGCAAGATAAGAATGCAACACCATAACGTTCTCTAGTGTTCGTATTAGAATTTAGAAAGACCTAAAAGGCCATGAGGAATAAATCAAAGGGACGTCTTGTGCATAATGACATCCCAATAAAAGAAGGCCCTGAAATATAATGCTTAAAAATCCTACCAATCGTCACTATTCTGATACACGCAACTACAGAGAGCACAGTTATCCAAAATTCTACCCTACTTGTTTGCCACCAATATAAGGACGAACCACAAATGTCAAAGTGAGGAAAACTATTGAAAGTGGAACATGACTGCTCGGTAAATAACTTCAAGCCACCAATATCACTGACCTTCTGAGCTTGTAGGCTTCCCACGTTTAACAGCCATTTCAGCCCTATGGTCTGTGGCCATCTTCAACAGATGTTCCTGGTTTTCCATTAAAAATGGGATAAAAGAAAAGAGGGGAGACAGTAAGTTCCTCGTAGAAATAAAGACTGATGTCAATTAGTTGACTGACAGAAATGTTAAATCTGAACCTTCAAAGCATTGGGATCACGACGTTCTGAGAATATGTCTAACTTATCCTTGGGAGGTGAACCACCATATCTTGCGTCTCTGGAATGGCACAAGTATGGAATCTTGTAATCCTATATTTGTCTAATTGCTGCTCAAATAAAGGTAGCATTATGCCAAATAGCGAATGAGTATATACCTTTGACTCCTTATGATATTTTGGGTAGCAATTTCCTATCAATGCAAAAAAATCCAAGACAAATCAGATTGGTTAAAGGAAAAGATGAATAAAAATCTACATACAAGAGATACAGACTTGTTCACGTAAGACAGCATCAAGAGCAGCATTATCAATGTCATAAGCGTTGTTTAATTGTACTCCGGAGCCTTTGCAGGATGCATTAGAAACATTTGCTGCAGCCTCATCATCTACTTTTGGTGGAAGACTGACATCAGATTCTTGGATCACTGATGTAGTAACATTCTCAATGCTTTGATATTCTCCATCTCTGTTACTTGGGCTTAGAGTTAACCTTTGGGCACTATTAACAACACCGCACTGAGAAAAGTTTTGTTGTTGGAAGTTATAACGGGCATTATAATCCAATAAATGAGGAGCACTGTGAGAAGGCTGATGTTGAGGTGAAGGAGTGTGAATATAGACACTCTGAGAGACAGGTGTGAAGGGAAAATTAGGAGGGGGAGGAAAAAACTGAGCGCTTCCAGAATAGTTTGACGGGTACTGAGTTGCAGCCTGGCTAGACTGTAGATGGCCTGATAACGGTTGTGGCAAAGGAGCAGAGTTTGACGAATAGTTAGGCCATGAATGAACACCCGGAGGGGGTGGCTGATCTTGGAAATTCTCCATATCTTTACAAGCCCTCAGTGCAAACTTCAGAATGTAGTGACAGGTGGATGTTGTGACATAAATAGCCGTAAAGTTTTAAATCCTACTTAAAAAGATAAGTTGAATGCTCCACCTGAACAAAGAAGTGATAGCGATAATATCAGATGGTTCAAAACTAAAACAGGATTACTAAAAGAAAATGCAGTCAGAAGATGAGGATATAGTATGGATGCATTCAAAATTGATGTAAACAAGAGATATCGGAGTTTGTGATAAATGAATTATCGATATCATTTCCGAATTGAAATTCAAATTCTGGTCTCTGGTCTCCACTCCAAATATTATCTTGTTTTTACCTAAGCTTATTGGTAGTGGAGAGTAAATAAGAACAGCACATTAAGTCATCGATCATGAAGAGAAGCACTGCTGATTGTCAGTACATTCAAACACATTCTTAGCGGCTAAAGATGCGACCTTTTCTTTTCTAATATTCTTACAATTTTGCCACTTAATCTTCAGCTCAACTAACATCAATTCGCAGAAGCAGCTTCCTGGACACTATCCATATCTATATTTTGGCACCACAATCCCATAGTCCCTACAGGATTGTTACTATTACGAAACTTAAATTTACGTGTACGAAAAATGAATCGAAAGGAAGGAATGGAAACCATTGGAATTGTTCCGCACAAAGTTTATAAAAAATAGTACAAAGAAGCACAGGCTATGAGCGACTATAGAGGGAAGAAATAAAACCACTGCAGCTTACTCATTCGGGAGGGGGTATTCTCAATACTCTGTAGCTTCAGCTATGGCTTTGGAAGATTGCATATGAAACTCGAAAAATGGGAAGATTCAGAGACAGGGAGATATAAGGGGGCTTACGTGGAATGAAGCGGACGATTCCGTCTACAGCGTAGGTCGGCGAACGGAGCCTGATACCGTGTGAGTTGGCACTAGGCGTAATTGCGAATGGGCTTTCTACATTGGGCCGTTCCTTTCATCTTGTGAAGAAGCCAAATTGGGCTTTTTATTTTCTCCCTTGGTATTTTTTTTGCGGATTATCCTTTTTGGGGAAACCCTACCATAGTTCTAGTTTCCGTTCCTTTGAAAATGTTCTACCAACGGTTGGTTGGATCAAGTGGTAAGCGGCTTGTTCCAACTTAAGCAAGGTCTCGAGTTCGAGCCTTGTGAATGCAGCAGCCACCGTTGGGAGACCTTCCCACCTTTCCCGAGTGCGCGACGCGGGTCGAGTTCGGATTAGTCGGGGCGAAGCTCCGGAGACCGGTTGGGTAACTAAAAGAAAAAAGAAAATGTTCTGCGAGTCTTTTGGGATTCCTCTTTTTTTATATGGATAATAATAATTGTATGAATCACCTGGATTTATATATAATAAAATTTATTATAATAAGCAACAATATTATAGGTAGCTAATAATACTATTCGTTTATCAAATCATGCAATGCATAAAAGATATGTTTAGTTTTTATGATGACGCATCACTGCCAGAAAGCCAGATATTATGAATGATAATTCTGGATCTTGTATTTCAGAAAAATAGCTCAGTATGTCTGATAGTAGCTTGTAGAGAGAATGGTTCAGTCATGCAACCTCCTAACACACTAACAGACTCCATGATAGTATTCATTACAGTAACAGAAACATACTAACAGACGCACACGTGTCACACACGTGTCATATCCTATAACAACCATACTATTAGACACACACATGTCATAATCGTGCCATTTCCTCTAATATTCCCCATGCATCATCTAGGTGTCAATCACACAATCATTGTTGCCCGATCACCACAGAGTCTCTTGGACTGAATATTGAGGCGGTCACGGAAGTCATGGAACAAAATCTTGCCCAGCGGCTTAGTGAGAATATCGGCAACCTGGTCATGTGTTGGAACATATCCAACCTGCAGAGTACCACGTGCGACCTTTTCGCGAAGGAAATGCAAGTATAGTCCAACATGTTTAGTCTTCCCATGCAGCACTGGGGTAGCTGCAAGTGCCACTGCTCCAGAATTATCACTCCACACTACAGGTACTTCAGCGATGGGTACATGCATTTCCTTGAGTGGCTACATGACCCACAGAATATCAGAGGAGGCATCAGCAATACTCCTATATTCAGCTTCAGTGGTAGACCTGGACACAACCTGCTATCTCTTGGAAGCCCAGGTTATTGGGTTGGTCCCGAAGTAAGTGCAATATCCACTGACTGAGCGACGATCTTCTATGTTGGATGCCCAGTCGGCATCGGCAAAGGAGTGCACATGCATACGAGTCAGTGGCCGAATGAGGAGCCCAAAGTCTGTAGTACCCACCAAATAGCATAGTATACGTTTGACAGAGACCCAATGTGGTTCTCGTGGAACATGCATGTACTGACTGAGCCAGTTAACGGCAAACATATTATCAGGCCTGGTGTAACACAAGTATTGCAGTTTCCCCAATATACTACGATAGAGTGTCTGATTGAGGAATGGGGTCCCATCCGTAGATGAGAGTTGTGAGTTGACGACCATTGGTGTGTCATATGCTCTAGCATTCAGAAACTTGGATGTGAGCAGCAAATCATAAATGTACTTCTTATGAGACATGAGAATACCTGATGAAGTGTGGTGGAACTCGATGCCCAGAAAATATGATAGGTTCCCAAGGACCTTAAGATTGAACAGGTCACCCATATCAGCTATTTTTTGAGCAACCTCAGCGTCACTTGATCCTGCAATCACAATATCATCTACATACAACAGCAGATAGGTAAGCCCAACATCAGTTTTCTTAATGAACAAGCACGGATTTGCCTTGGACTCAATGAAACCAGGGCGTTGTAGTGATGCGTTGAGCTTGATGAACCATGCCCGTGGCGCATGTTTGAGACCATAAATGGCCTTGATAAGTTTGCATACCAATGGCTAACCAGTAGCCTCATCTGTGCCTTGTGGAAAACCTGGGGGTGCATCCATATAAACTTCCTCAGTGAGTTCTCCATTTAAGAACGCATTATTGAAGTCTAGCTGATGTATGCACCAATTGAAGGTAACAACAAGCGTGAGAAATATACGCACAGTAGCTGCTCTAACAACAGGACTAAAAGTGTCATAGTAATCTATTCCAGGCATCTGAGAATAGCCTTTAGCCACCAGACGAGCCTTGCGTTTAGCCAGGGATCCATCTGCGTGTGTCTTGACCTTCCACAGCCAACGACAACCTATGGTTTTGCGATCTGAAGGAAGTGGAGCAGCTGTCCACGTGCCAAATTGAAGCAAAGCATTGTATTTAGGGGAGAGTAACGGGCGGGACGGGCTGACCCGATGGTCAGCCCGTGTCCCGCCCATTTAAGGTTAGACGGGTTCGGGCCTAGCCCGAACCCGTGGTGAACCCGTTTGAACCCGTATTAAACGGGCAGCATGAAACCCGCCGGGTTCGGGCGGGTTATACGGGCTGCCCGTTTAATATTTGAGCCAAGAAAGATAACAGACAGAAGAACGATTCGCAGAGCGAAACCATGGCCAAATCCATCTAAAGACAGGAGAACAATGGCAGAGCAAAACCACCAAACAAACGAGTGCATTTTAAATGATAAGCAAACAAAACCACCAAACAAACGCAAAGCAGATCGAAAGGGAGCGATTGAATACTGTGATTAAATTTTCTGAACCTAGCGACGGCGAGTGAGGCAGAGCAGATCGAGAGCTGGGAGAAGACGAGTGCGTTTGAGGCGGAGAACGTCCGAGCGAGACGACCGACGACTGACGAGTGGGTCTGCGTTTGCGCCGAGAGTCTTTGCTTACCTGACGGTCTTCGACGGAGAGGGCGGAAGCAAGGGCGAGAATGGCGGCCGAAGAACATCAGCGTGAACGGCAATAGGAGAGAAAGAGGAGGAAGTGGTCAGCCGAGAGGGAAGGTTGAAGCTTGCGACAGGCGACTGACTGGAGGTGCTCTTCTTGCAGGTTGCGCGAATGACTGGGGTTTGGGGAGAAAGAAAGTAAAACAAGGTTAAAAAAAATGAAGGAAATGAAAAATGCTTTTAAAATTTGTTAAAAAGGGGTTGGGTGGGAATCGAACTTGAGCCTTTGAGGTATATATCCAAGACCTCAACCATCAGACCCAAGTGTCAACTTAAAATTATGTATTCAAAAATTAAATATTATAGTATGTTTATATGTACAAAAATAAAAAATAAACGGGCGGGGACGGGCAGCCCGAGGCTTTGCCCGTGCCCCGTCCCG
>JANTPZ010114341.1:0-49917 GCA_025593235.1 Vachellia pachyceras
ACGCCGTTAGTTTCTCTTAACGGAAATTGCTGACGCATCAAACTTAACGCTGCTATTTTAAATCTTTTTTATTTTACATAATTTAAAATATTAAATTTATTATATTATTAAATTAAAATTAAAATTTGAGCATGCTTTGTCAACGTTTTATCGCACAGTTATCAATTAAATTTGATGAGTCATCAATTTCCGTTAAGAGAAACTAACGGCGTTAAGTTTGAGGGACTGAAAGTGTACTTTTTAAACTTAAAGGACTAAAATGAAACCTGGCGCAAACATAAAGGATTAAAAGTATACTTTAGCCATATATATATTATTTTAGCTATTTGTGATAATTATGAGAATAAAGACAATGATAAAAAATAAAAAATGGAGCAAATGAAAATATATGTAAATTAAATATCATGAAAAAAGGAAAATTCTTTCAACTAACTACTAATTAATTTATATATTGTAATAATTTTAGGCAGATTGTATTAATTTGTTTTTAATTTTAAGCATATAGTATTATTGTATTATTATGTATTATTAATATTTTAAGTTAACTTTTAGTAAGTAAAAAAGAAAAAAAGACACAACACACACCGAAAAGAGAAATATAATAATGTGTGTTTGGGAATTTCGTTAGAAGAAAGAAGCTTATAGATTCTGAAATATTTTACGGATTTCAAAATGGTTTTATGGATTTCGAGATGGTTTTTATAAATTTTGAGATAGTTTTATCTTGACTTGCGTGTACTGTTGGGGAAACAATATTCTCAAATAAGCACAATAACTTATGTATATTATATGAATGGATGGAATCAGTCCACTAAAAAGGGAAGACAAAAGGTTGGCAAAAAAAAAGGAAAGACAAAAAAGGAGCATTGCCAACGCCTCCCTCTTCCTCCTCTGTCTTAGTAACTCAGAGCACGCACCACCCTCCTCTACCAAGTCAGGCTTGTGCTCGGCTTTGGTAATACTGAGCAGCCATCATTTCTTTCTTCCTCATTCGTCCTCCCAAGTCTCGGCAATGGCAAGGCAAGTCCCAGGCTCTTAGCTCTTTCTCAACCCTCATTATGATATCTGAAGTCTTTTATTCTCATCAAATTGATGGAGCGACATACCAAGGAGTAGAGAGACCACGAAGTGGCAGTAAAAGGCAGTGATGGACTCAAGAGCACAAGGACCATGATTGTGATGGGCTAAGAAGAAAGGAAGATTTGGGATAAGGGAGAGCCATGGATCTGAAGAAGAGAATAAGATACGCAAGAGTGAGAAGGACAAATCAGGTAGTGAATTTTTGATTGATGCCTAACAATAAATTGCCCTCCTCACCGTGCACCTTGAAGCTTCCCAAATTAGCTTCTTACCAGAAGGAGCTTTTTGATCTGAAGTCATTTTGCCAAATTGGAGTGCCAAACATGCAAAAAATCTCTACCGTGATTTTTTACCTCGAAAAGGTCCTTTTACTTCTCACATCGCTCAGCCAAACTTCCTCTTACAAATTCCATCATTATATAGGGCGCATTTGGATTAGTGGTGGAAAAAGTGACTTTTTGATAGAAGTTATTTTGAAAAAGGAATTTTGAGTAGAAGTCAAAAGTGTAACGTGATTTATATTTGGATTAGCATTAGAAAAGTGACTTTTTTTAAAAGGAGAAACCGTTTGGATAAACTTTTGAGAAGTGATTTTTATGACAAATTACGTAAAAGGACAAAGATTAAATGCCACATATTCAAATATATATTTTTTTAGCTATTTGTGATAGTTTTGAGGATAAAGATAATGATAAAAAATAAAAAAATGAAGTAAATGAAAATATATGTAATTTAAATATCCATAAAAAAGGAAAATTCTTTCAACTAAATATTAATATCACACAATTAATTGGATCATACAATTATTTTAATAACCAATAATATAAAATAATTACATGTTAGCTCCATGAGTATTCAGCACCACCTACAATTACAAACTGCAAAAATTAACTGGTGCTATGTATTAAAAATTAATTAATTATGATAAATTACATGTTTAAATATATATATTTTAAATACTTTTAGTTAAGTTTTATTTAAAAAAGACAGTTAAACAAAAATTTAAATTCTTTTTAAAGTTTTTATTTTTAAGTATTTTAATTATTTAAAAAATAATTGAAATTACATCTTGAAGGCAAATATATATTTTTTAAACAGTATAGAATAAAAATTATAAAAAGTAGAACAAGAAAAAAGTTAGCTTTTAAGAGTGATTTTTCATGAAACAATGGGATTAATTGAAAAAAACAATGATGTTAGCCATTTTTTTAGCCATTTCCTATGCTTTATGACTTCATGGTGACCCAAAAAGTATTAGTTATCTACTTCTGGCTAAAAGTAGCTTCAGTGGAGAAGTAGCTTTTCGGTGACCGCTTCCCAAACGATCAAAATTTGTTCCATTGCACTTTTGTATGTCAAAAGCTCATTTTTTGGCTGAAAACGCCCAACCAAACGGGCTCATATATATAATGACATATATGTATGTGCCCAAGCTTCCAAGACAAAAAGAATCATGAAATCCGTAAAAAGTATATTGAAATCCGTAAATTTTTTTTGAAATCCATAAATTCATTTCTCCCAACAGATTTCTAAACACTATGACAACATTGCTCCATTTTTTTTTACACT
The DNA here is from genome assembly GCA_025593235.1 of Vachellia pachyceras. Lineage (NCBI taxonomy): Eukaryota > Viridiplantae > Streptophyta > Magnoliopsida > Fabales > Fabaceae > Vachellia > Vachellia pachyceras. Next base: position 2,650 of record JANTPZ010114341.1, read on the forward strand.
TTTAGGATAAATTTACTCATAAAAAAACTTCTAAAGTAAAATTGTTATTCAGCGTGTACTTTCCAGAGTAAAAATGGTTCTCATCCCTTTGAAGATGTGGGCAGATTGAACATGCTGCCACGTGAACCCTTGAACCCGGCTGACAATTGCAAGTGCTGCCCATTCTTCTTGTTTTTGTTTCTTTAATACTAATTATAAACTAGTTATAAAATATTTCAGATAATAAAATATTATATCTGTAGAAAAGCATATGAATTATTTGTTCCTTTGATTTTTTTTGGCGAAAAAGAAGTTAAATACTTAATACTTTATTTGAATTGGAGCGTTCTTAGTTATTTTCACAGGTCATTTAACTTGCCAGTGTCAAAGAGCATCAAAATATTTTTGTTCATATATAGGTATATTTAATAACGATCATGGGAAAGTTTAAAAATTAATATGGTGCCAGATCAGTCTAATATACTTAACAAAAGTAATTAATATTAAAAAAATCATTTAAATTTTAAGAAAATTTAAATGTTTTTAACTATTTTTACAGGTGTGTGTGAATTAACTAGAAATCCTTATAATTAAATTGTTCATATACATGTATGTACACCAAAAAATGTGTTTACATTTAAATTGTTTTCTTTAAAGTTATATTTGTCCCCTTGTCTTCTTCCCTCACATGTGTGTAGTTGCCAAAAGATTAGGATACTTTTGTTCAATGGAATGAGGACACTCTTTTAATTACAATAGTATTTTCATAATTTCTACAATTAATACTGCCAATATAATTTCGTCGTCATTTTCTATATTTTTCCCTTTAAAATATCACTTAAAATTATTTCTTTTATACAGGTGCTTAAGATTCTAAGTTTTATACCAATTCTCTTTATAGTTTATATAATTTGTTTACTAGTGACTCACAGATCCTTAATATAATATTTAGTTAATTTTTTTGGAAGATAAGAGGAAATGAAATAAATTACTTTAATTATAACATATATTTTGAAATACTTATATGTATCTTAGATTATATATATAAATTAGCTTAAAAAATAAATATATCAATGAATTAGCTTTATTAATCTCTCAAAAAATAAATAATCTTTATATTAACAATATGAGGTATTATATTATACTACATTCAATTTTTTTAGCTGATTAATTTGGAGAGATTAAGGAAGTTAAATAAATTACATGATTATAATGTATATTATATGATTTCTTTGAAATATTTATGAGTATCATTATGAGATTATATATTAATTTATAAGTCAAACATATTGATTTTTAAAAAATGATAAATATAAATATTTTAGATAATTTTTTAACTTCTTTTTATCTCTATTTATTAATTGAATCTTATATTAAATACTACACAAACAGGAAAATACCTTCAGGCATTTATTCATTGAACCTGTCTGCAATTATTCTCTGTTCAATGGACAAAGCACTCACGATCATCGATCCCATCCTATATTGAATTATTTGATATATATATTTTAAGTCACTCTCATGCACTAATAAACAATAAACAGGTATTTTCCCCTTTTATTTAATTATTTATTTGGAATTACTGGATTCCTTTTGCTTTTGTGGGGGTTCATTGCTTGGATATTTTACCTCCACCAAATTTAATTCTATGCCTGTGCGGAGAAAACGATGAGTTTTATTTGAAAAAAAATTGCCAGGATTATTTAATATTGCTATTACAATAATATACATTTGATACATACTTCTCCATTCTAAATCTTTTAAATTCTTTGAACGTTTAATTGGCCACAAATCGAATATTTGATGCTGCATATAAAAACTATCTTTTTTTGGTGAAATTTTGGGGGGAAATATGAGAAATAATAAGTTAAAAAGAAAAGCATATTTTAGCTTATTTTTAAGTAATTATATAGGATAATCCCATGGATAAGTTACACACACTTTCTTTTTGTCTTAAATTTTAACAATACGTTATTTCTATTTTTACCTATGTTAAAGACATATATGTTTATTTAATAAATTACCTTTACTTACTTTTTTTCATAAATAAATGAGAGTATATTTAAAAAAAATTGCAGCTTTCATATTTTTACTGCTTTTAACAAATTTTAATCAATATTATGATTTGGGTTAGGCAAATTTGTATGCGATACCACTACAAAAAATGTTGTATTCTTACAGATTTTTTTGCTGATTTCGGCTAAAAATCCGTCGCAAATAGGTTTCCTGTGGATTTTAATCCACAGGTATAAGGTTCATGGAAATTTACTTTCCTGCAGATTACCTGCGAAACATCCGCAGGTAATAAATTGGCAAGAAAATCTATTAGTAAAATCCACATAAAAATGTGCAGGGAAATCCGCAGGTAATAAATCCGTAAGAAATCTAGAATTTTTTAAAAAATAACTTTTAATTTAGTAACATTTTTCAGGTAAATTTCCTGCGGGTTCTGATGGCAGAAGACAATGACTTTGTTTTTGTAAATATATGAATATATGTTAGTTTACAAAGAATGATGTAATCAATAAGAAATAACTATATAGTTAAAAGATAACGTTTTGGACAAATGAAAAAAGGATAATTGTTGAAACATACATGTAAAGGAAAATTAAATTATTGTCATCATACATCACAAGCTGAACCGATACATTAGGAATTGAACTGTGATTTATATAACATGTGACATTCATCGTTGTGGATACATTTGTGGCTAAAACTAGAGGAGGGATTGATAGGTAAGATAGACACATATAATCAGAGTAAATTTGAGATAAATCACACCGTTATTAGGCTTGCCTATTTGTAAATCGACGTGAATATATTAATGAATCACCATTCATTGACGAAATCTGTGCTTGCTCCATAATCAGAACAACTCTAGCATATTGAAGTCTCGTCACCTGTATCTTGCTCATCTCCATCTATATGTTGTTTTAACCAAATTTCCAGCTTTTAGATTTATGTTAACCTTCATTTTAGAGCCACTAGTCATGGTTTTTACATGCACTTGTTCTTTTGTTTAATTGACACAAGTAAATGGCATTAATTAGATATTGATACAAGCGATGAAAAAAAAATCCACCGCTGTTAGAAAATACAACAGCAACAGGAAGCAATAGTATAATTAAAAACGATAAAAGAATTCTAGAAATTGAAAAATCCTGAATTAGTTTTTTACTATTTTTTATAGGTATTTATAACTTTTGATAAGCAATTTACAATTTTTTATGGCAAATTATCTGATTTAAGATTTTTCATATTTCAATGCTTTTTTGTCATTTTCCCTTAATATAATTTTTAATACATTAAATTTATCCTAATTTTTATTTTAGCTCCTCAAACTTAAGATCAATGGTTTTGGTCTATCGATGCTTCAATTTTTCTTAAAATAGTGATAGTTATAATTTAATAAAATTGTGATATTTTGCCCATTGAATAATAAAAACTACTAGATTGAATTAACTCTAAAAAATAAAATTGGAAAAGGAAAAAAAATTGAATTGGTGAGTTAGATGGAAAGGGTACATTCTCTGGTGATGCAAGGCCTAGCAGAAGAAGGAAGAAGACAAGTCGCCATTAAACTAACAGAATGGAAGGATTTTATTTTATTTTTTCTGAAAAAGAAAAGGGAAGATTCGAGAGAGAGAACGACGGCGAAATGTGAAGGCAGCTGAAACCGAAAGTGGGTCAGACTCGGAGGTGAATGAGGCCACGCAGAGACGCTGATAATCGACGTAGATTCAACTCTCCGTCTTCCTCCTCCCCCTCCCCCCTCCGCCACCGCCGTCCCCAGTCATCCGCCTCCACCGTCTGGTCTCGAAGCTCTGTATCTGTCTGGGCATGGCCGGTCAGTCTCGCAAGTGGATGGTGTTAGTGGCCACCATATGGATTCAGGCCTTCACCGGTACCAATTTCAATTTCGCGGCGTACTCTTCCCTGCTCAAATCCACCCTCAATATCTCTCAGGTCCAGCTCAACTACCTCGCCACCGCCAGCGACATGGGCAAGGTCTTCGGCTGGTCCTCCGGTCTCGCCCTCTTGCATTTCCCTCTCTCCGTCGTCATGTTCATCGCCGCATTCATGGGCTTCTTCGGTTACGGGCTCCAATGGCTTCTCCTTCGCAATTTCATTACCCTCCCTTATTCTCTGGTAACTTGCATATCTAATCCTCTCAATCAATCTTCTCAACCATTCTATTTTTGCGTTTATTTGTGTTCTGCATCTCTTAGTTTTTAACCAATCAATTTCAACTTGATTGGGTAACTTAAAGTGCGTGAGTTTTCAAGAAATTTTAAGCCACCATTACACCTGCTTGGCTGCTTCTTCCATTAGTGCTCTGAACAGAAGCGAAAATGATTTTCAAATTACTTGGTATCAGTTCTATATTGCCATCTGGATTAATAGTTAATTATATATATATCATGATGGTCTTTGATGGCGGCAAGCCATAAGCTCAGAGAAAGGTCGATCCCATAAACAGCCCATTAACAATAATCAAGAGGGATGGAGGGAATTGATAAAGATAATTAGAGTGTTTTAGAAAAAATATGTAATATATAACCACTAATTTAGATAACGCGCTTAATTTTATAAATTAGTTAAATAATTATTATATTAATGATAGGATGGGTAATTTTTTAGTGGTATATTATTCTTTGCGTTCTTTCTCGTCTTCTTCAAATCGTAAAACAGGAACGGAGAATAGGGTCAGGCATGGATGATGAAGTTTTCCAGGAACACTGATTTTTTTTTTTTTTAAACTGGATTCATAATATTCGTGAACAGAATTTTGAGAAGAGATAAATCTGGAGTGGTGGCCCCAACTTAAGATCTTTCTCATTCATAGGTTTTGGACTCAACTGTAGCACTTTACGTCTTTGCTATACGCCCCTCGATCATCTCTTGACTCTTTCAGTTCCAAGATCCACGGTCCTCGCTGGTCTAGTGGTCCAACATTGAATTGAATTAGGCAGGGAGTTCATTATTATTATTTTTTGTACAAAACAAGTTTAGTTGTTAAAGAGTTTACATAGGCATTTATAGATCATCGACAATTTTGATAGACTGTTAACGTATTTTTCACCAATTAAACCAACCTTTTTTTGGCTTGCAGCTAGTTAATTAAATAACACGTACCGAAGACTTTAAGCTGACTTCCTGCTCATTGACAATTGTATAATATTATACACATTTACATATCTCATGTATGAAAGTTCAAAAGACTCGATTCAATATTATGATGATATAATATATATATATATATCAAGTACCCCGACTCATAAGATTTTGGATTTAAGGTGATGATTGTTCGATTTCATCCTTCATAATCTTAAATCTGTGTTCTGTGGTCTCATTTTAACACGAAGTCCCTTTCGATCCGCTGAATCTTATAATCTTGTGGTCCCGGTAGAAACAATACATTCGCCGCCAGTCTTTTTCAAACCATGTTCACTGCAACACCCAATATCTGTCACTTTCTCTGTTCATCACAGTTAATTAAAATGATATTTCTGTCTTCCTCTGATACTTTTCATTTTTTATTTTTTTTATGGGTGATACTTTTTAAATTTACAAGTGAAAATATAATTGCAGCCACCGCGATGGAGAGCCATTGATGGATGGTATGAAGTATGGGGGTCTAAACCCTTAGCAGACCCGGATCCCTGTTGTTGTTGTTGTTGTTGTTGTTGTTGTTACTGTTATTATTATTTATTTTTAGATTTTTAATCTGAAAGATACTTTTCCAGAAAGATATAAATAAATTTCTCCAAAACGCATGTTCTGCTCGTCAGGGGGATCCAGTTGAAAACACCAGAGAAAATTGAGCTGGTACACTTGGAATCTGTCTCATATATGAAGGCTAGAATTGCATGTGATGGTTGATTATCTGCTATCCACCATACTATGATCTGTGCTTTAGTGCCTAGCATGTGATCAGCTGATAAATTGGCCTTTTCATCTTTCAGTTTGCTGTCAATAACCTTCTACCTATATTGAAAGGCTTATCTCTCTGATGATTAACTAGTTACATTTTTTTAAGGAATAACGATAAAATAATTCTTAAGTTGGATACACAGGAAAGAACTAGGAGATCCCGTGATTGAAGGAATGTTCCCTCATTCCTCTGTGGTCCAAAGTGTTAGCTCTCAGATGCTGATTATATCTGTAACTAACGGCAAATTATCTCTCAAATATTCCCAAGGTTCCTAAATATAACACATCCTTTATAGTGCAATACACGGGGTGTTATATTTTAGGATTTGAGGTAGTAATAAACTTTATCGTAGCTGTTCATCACATTGACAAACTTTTCGATTTGCATGTGGCAGGTGTTTCTTCTGTGTTTGTTATCTGGCTGTAGCATCTGCTGGTTCAACACAGTATGTTTTGTTCTCTGCATTAGGAATTTCCCAGTGAATCGATCACTTGCATTATCTCTCACTGTGAGTTTCAACGGAGTTAGTGCAGCAATCTACACGCTTGCTGCAAATTCAATAAATCCCTCGTCCAGTGAATTATATCTTCTCTTGAATGCCCTTGTCCCCCTTATAACTTCCTTCGCAGCACTAATCCCAATTCTCCGCCAACCAGCTTTAGACCCTCTTCCTTCTGATGCGGTTCACAGGGACTCGTTAATCTTTCTGATATTGAACTTCTTAGCAATTTTCACAGGCCTCTACCTTCTTCTCTTTGGCTCATCTGTCTCTGATGTAACCATAGCACGTCGTTACTTTGCTGGGGCTATATTCCTCCTTATCTTCCCATTATGTATTCCTGGTACCGTCTTTGCTCGAGATTGGTTCCGCCACGCCATCCATTCTAGATTTCGGATGGAAGGGTCAGACTTCATACTTGTTCATGTTGATGATCTTGAGCTTCACAAGGAACTCTTAACCCATTCAAATAGCATTCACAGTCTCAACAATGGAGACTCTAAAAGTCTTCTGAGCGAGAATGAACCCATGTATGGAAGTCTTACTGCAAAAAATAGTGATGGTTGTCGTGAGAGGATGTTTGACAAGGATCAGTTGACAATACTAGGTGAAGAACACCCAGCTTCAGTGGTTGTACGTAGGTTGGATTTTTGGCTTTATTATCTTGCATACTTCTGTGGAGGCACCATTGGTCTTGTCTACAGCAATAATTTAGGACAGATTGCCCAATCTTTGGGCATGAGTTCAGATATATCTAGCCTTGTCACTCTTTATTCATCATTATCCTTCTTCGGCCGCTTGCTTTCAGCTGGACCAGACTACATTCGTAGGTGAGCATTCTTATCAATCTAGGATCATTTCTTTTTTTAATTGTCTTGACTTTAAGCTAGTGTTTAGCAATTCTGAGTTTCTGACTACTAGTATTTTCTTTGCATTGCAGTAAGTTTTACTTTGCAAGGACTGGGTGGTTAACTATTGGGCTTATACCAACCCCAATTGCGTTCTTCTTGCTTGCTGCATCAGACAGTTCTATAGCACTTAGTACAGGAACAGCACTAATTGGGTTGAGCTCTGGATTCATTTTTGCAGCAGCCGTGTCGGTTACTTCTGAGCTATTTGGGCCTAACAGTGTGAGCGTCAACCACAATATCCTCATAACAAATATCCCAATTGGATCTCTCCTCTATGGTTTTCTTGCTGCAGTTGTTTATGATGCCAATGCACATCACTCATCACACTCAACAGTATCTGACATAGAAGTGTGCATGGGAAGGCAGTGTTACTTCTGGACATTTATGTGGTGGGGATGTATATCTCTCATTGGACTCGCTTCTAGTGTGATACTGTTCATAAGAACCAAGCACGCATATGATACTTTTGAAAACAAACGCATCTCAACACAACCAATTCTGTCTTAAGTTTGTGGTTCTGAAGAAACACATAAAGATCACTGGGGGTGATTTACCCTGGCTTCATTTGGACATATGCAGAAGCTAGGACCTGTACAGGGTTTTCTTTATTTTATTATATATGGATACAAAGTGGCAGAGATAGAAGCAGGGTTGAGTGTAGAGGATATATAGATTCAGTAGCAAAAAGGAGAAGGATTATAGTTTAGATGCATGAGGATTGAGGAAATAATATTTCATTAATTGGTGGTGAAGCTTCACGAAGGTTAATCCTATTTGGAGGCATGATTTGCATTTGGACTGGGTTTTTATCTTTGCCCTTACAATTCAGCTCAACAGCTCAAGGCTCTACTTGTGCAGGAGCTGCTCTGGACGGGTGGCTTCTGAACAATTCTATACTTTACTATGCCTGTCATTTTAAATAACGCCGTTGTTGCCAAACTTTTCCGTTTGTTTTTTCAATCTCAGGAAAGAGAACATATTGATAATTCATTTTTTTGTTCCATATGATAACCCTTAGCATTTTTTGCGAGAATACATGAGACAAATTCCATATGCCTAGCTAGGCAACACTGAATGATAGTCCAACACTACTTTTTTGTTGGGTTCATTTCTCAAATTCTGTCAATAACAATTCATCAATCACCATTCCTCTGTTAGTCTAGACAGAGAACCTTTTGAACTCTAGCAGAACAGAACATATCATTTGTGAACTCTGAATTGATCACATTCGTTGGGTCCATATTAACTCTAACCTTGACTAAAGTCATTTCCCAAGTCCTGTGACGTAGGTTTAATTTACTCGTCATCAGTCGGTAACGGTTTAAACAAGAAACATGCTCATAGAAGTAGATACAAATTCTGCACCCCCGTATGATCACGTTTACAATAATCTGGATGTGATATATAAATTTTATTGATGATTAGATTAACACATGGAATCCATATAACGATTGTAGTATTAAATGATGAAGAAAAATTGAAAGAAAAAGAAGAAAGAATTTAGTATCTATAACCTAAGCCTTCAAGGATAGGTACAAAATGCTTCATCTTTTATACATAAGAACAGCCTCTCGTATGCCAAAGCCATCTTTGTAGCCGTGAACATGGAAGTCGCATATTCACAGCATGCCTTTCCCCTTCTTGCTAGCCTCTCTGGACCTTCCTTCACCACAGCTTCAATTGACTCCAACGATGACTCCACATTTGGAGAGAACATAAAGCCAAACTCATCATTAACAACCACACTTCCTTTGATGCTTGGAAATCTTGATGCCAAAAGGGGCTTCCCGCTCATCATTGCCTCCATTAGAGTAAGATCAAGTCCTTGTGGTCTCAGTGTGGGATTCACAAAAATGTCTATAGCATTATAGAATGCCCTTAACATGGATGGACTCATTGATCCTAGAACAAGAACTTGGCCTCCTAAATCCTTGTACCGATCCTCCCATGGTCCTGAACCAGCAACAATCAAGTACACATTGGGGTACTTGGTTATTATCTTGGAGTATGCTTCATGAAGCAGAGAATGTCCTTTATCCTTCACTAATCTTCCAGCCACGCCAAGCACTAAACCTGCCAATTTTGGCTCTGAATTCCTTCCCCAATTCTGCATCTTCCCTGAAGTCAACATCATCAACACCATTTAGAATCACATGAACCCTTCTGCTCGGAATCTGATAGACATCCCTTAACATCTCACCACAGCTATCACTAATAGCTACATGATGTGCATAATTATGGAAGAATCTTATCTCGTTTAGAACTTTAGGGACAACCCCTTGTAATGTTTCGGTGAAAGCAGGGGATGTTGGCTCACCAGGCCTCCTGGCCAAGTCTTGGAATATATCAGATTGCAGGCTCTCCAAGGCTATGCCATGCCATGAAACTGCAAGATTTGAAAGGTTGCGAGCGAGCCAGTTAGGAAGTGCTACACTTTCTGAGTGAACAACATCAAAGGGTTTTCCGTTGTTTTCTTCCTGAAATTGTTCCCAAGCTTTATTGTATCTCCACCTTCCAGGTTCACCCTCATGGCAATGAATGTGAGGTGAAGAAGATGCGCCTGCTTGATGATTGTTTGACGAGATTGAAGTGCCTTCATCTTGGGGAGAGGTAAAAACATGAACCTGATGGCCTCGACTAGCTAAGGATGTATGAAGAGTGTAAGCGTGGCACTCCATGCCACCTGGGGTGGTGTCAATGGGCCATTTCCGAGAGAAGACAGCGATTTTCAGAACAATTGGTGGGGACTGGTCTTGGAAAAATTGCAGCCGATTCCATGAGAACTCAGCTAAGCGAAGATCACCAGACCAGGGCTTGACATGGCTGCCGGAGGTGGTGCATATGGAGGTGGTGGTGGGGGTATGGAGGAGAAACAGAGCAGGGATGGTGAAGAGAACAATGAAGAACAGAGTAGTGCAGAGGCTGTATTGAAAGGAATAACTGGGTTTCCTGAGTTTGTTGTTTAACGCCATTGCTTCTCCAGGGGGTTCTGAAATTATTGGCATAGATTATGCTTAATTGATGTTGGGTTTTGCATTCTGATGGTATCTACATGGAAAATGAAGAGGAAATGAGGAAGCCTAGCAGAAGACAAAAAAACAGAGGAAACTGGGGAGCATGCACGCACTGAAGCAAGTGGGTTGGGTTTGAGTTTTTTTTAAGTGCGCTTCTCACGCCTGCTTTGGGGGAAAAAGGTGGGTCTCTTCGCTTCCTGCTATATAAGAGCAAAAAAGATGAGTCAGAAAAAGGTCATCTCTTACTATTCCACAGAATTATTTACGGTTAAGCACCATTTTTACATGAAAGTTCATCTCTTGAACAATTATGTTTTTAAAGTTTTTCGGTGTTCAATTAAACTTAAAAGTTTTAAAACAGTAGCAGTGTCAGTGTGCTCCTGAAAAGACGGAGACGAAAACGAAAACAGACGTGTGTCATGTAATATTTGAAAAGGACTGTTTTTTCGACGTAATCTTCAACTTAGTAAAGGTACTTCTTTCCCTAAACCGGCTTATTAACCTTCACGCACGAACGTAGAAAATTAATACTTTCTGGAGCAGAGGGTGCTGTTTTTGGGGGTCAGCAAGAAACAGAGGCTCCTTAATCTGCTGTCGGCGGGGCTGTGCTGGCAAGCCCCGAGCCCTGAGGAACAGGTGCCGCTGCAAGCTGATCTCCAAGAGGCTTCTACCACAGAGGCGGCGTCGCTGCAAAAGCGGCTATGATGAGGTCGAGCTTCCGATTCACCCGATCGGCTGCGACGACGCCTTCTCTGATATAGAGTGGCGGAAATCGAAAGAAATGGACAAGGAAGCGATGGAGCTGGAGGAGGATATGTGGGATATGTTTTACAACACTGGGTTCTGGAGAAGACCTTCCATGAGAGAAAATCTCCTCGCAATCCGATTCCTTCTGTTAACCCCACCGATTCCCTCTCCCACCTAAATTCACCCTAACCCGATCGTCACTGAGGTCGTCACTCTTATCTTCACAAAAACAAGTTTTTTTTTGTTCTTCCTCTGGTATTTGTGTGTTCATCGACGATTGAACTTTGGTGGCCACATGGGTCAATCTTGATATCATCGTCTCGCTGAATCAGGAGGAAAATTTTGAGGCCTCCGATGAAATGTTAATATATGGAAATTTCCTCTGGGTGAAGTGGACTCAAAATGATGATTATGCGATTGAAACACGACGGTTGCTTCCCTGTTTCAACCATATATCATGCCAGTATTATGGGTCTCTACTAAAAATGAGCTTTGTTATTTTGGGTTTTTTCAACCATTATGGGTCTTTCATGCTTATATCATAAGCATAATGGGATTTAATAAAAAAAATCTTGGAACAAAAAAATTGAGCAAACTATTATACAGCTTTCAAAGCTATTCACCCCACCTTGCCGGAAACCTCCATGGAAGAAGGTGGGCGGGACATTGAAGATAAAATGCCCACCTATCCACGTTGAGGGTCATGAGCAAGATTCTCTCACGGACATGGAATTGTGCTATGCAGTGGCGGCAAGAGAGGGAAGGCGATCGGACATTGTGATGAACTGGCGTTGCGTGGGAGGGAACGAAAATATTTGTAAGAGTGACAGTCATGTCAGCTTGCCAACTAGATAATTAAATGTAGCATTGAACAAATGAAGAGACTACACATGTATACCATAGTCAAACAAATAAGTTAATAGTCAAAATTAACTATGTTTAACTTTGAGATAAAATTACTTCTATTTTAAAACTTTAGAGGCTTAATTAAACCCTGAAAAACTTCTGGGGCATAATTGCTCTAAAAATGATATTTATCCCAATTATTTATTTTTGTTGTTGTTGTATGACGATGTTATGTTAATAGTTAGAGTCAGAGTCAGCATTATCACTCAGGCAATGGTGCTGTTTGACAACTCGTTAAAAATTCTTAAAAGCATGTTTTACAGCGTTTTTTCTGTAAAATGAGATATCTTTCACATATTTGTCTCAGCTTGCGTAAAAGTACTTTTCCACCGCGTTTTCAAACGGATCCAATCTCCTTTAAGAAACCATATGAAAAAGTAGAATGATACAAGTCAACTAGAGTGGTGTGCATGGACACAAGATTTGACTTGGAGAACCAATAGGGTTATGTTAAGGTCAGGTTAGGTTTTGACTGGGTGGATTGGCAATAACTCTAATATAAAGTTTTAAAATTTGATCAGTGGTGATTTGATTGCTTTTGGAATATGGAAATGGATAATTTAGCCATGTAGGGTAGGTTCTATATGTAAAAAAAAATTTGGAATTATTTTTTCCTGGTATTTACATATTAATTAGAGTGAGTCCACGCATCAGCACAAAATTCAAAATGAATCATAATGATAATAGCTCATGAGTAAATAATTTTATTCCCTGCATTTTTTTATTTATATTGATATGATATAATTCAAAAATTGACTTCTTTCATGGTAAAACAACTATAAATACCCTTATAAAGAAAAAAAAAAGTACTACTAAGTAAATACGAAATGGTTTTTTTTTTCCATGGAGAGATTTTAATTGTCACAAGGTCTAAAGATTTACAGCCGATTAAAAGCGTCATCGTAGTATACCAATGTTTCCTCATGAAGAGGTAGATTTAATATATATATATATATATATATTATAGTGCCTTTGAAAGTCAAAAGTTAGCTTATTCTATAGGATATACTAATTTTCATTTGATCATGATTTAACAGAACTCTCAATTCTAAAGCAAGATTTTATAGTACACTCTATAGCATAGCGCAGCATATCTACACACACACACGAACTGCATATTCTTTTTATACATTTACACCTATATAGTTGACCATACCATCACAACTTATACCCACACTTCAATTAGATATCTCTCCTTTTGAGTAAATTGGCAAAGTTCAAGTTTTTTCCTTGCAACAACTACAGGAGACGGCTTCCTGTGGTTTGCACCAACTCTGATATCAATTTTGATCTTATCAGAAGCTCCATTATTCCTAGATTTTGCTGATGCAGGCCAGTGTCCCCTGGTAATAGCCATGTCCTTGAACTGCTGCAAGTTTTCAAGAGTTTCAACAATGGTTGCCATCCTTGGCCTGTCTTTAGGATTCAGACTTGTGCACTGTTGTGCCAAACTAGCCATCTCCTTTGAACCCTTCACAGAGTACTGCCCTGCAAGCCTTGGATCTATAATGTACCTTAACTTCCTAGAACTACTCAAACAAGGTCTTGACCAACCCACTAGGCTCTGCTCCGTCTTTGGTCTTGTCTTCTCCATTGCTCTCCTTCCTGTGAGTAGTTCTAGCAAGACTACCCCAAAGCTATAGACATTGCTTTTTGTGGTCAAGTGACCTGAAAACCGTAAATATGTTGCTTTAGAGATTAGATAAACCCTGCCCCATTTGATAGTACCTGATTGTTAATTGCTGGTTTGAAGGAATCAGTTTCAAAACTTTGGTCTTTTAACTTGTTTTAATATGAGGTAATGATATTTGATGGATGTAACGAAAGAGTAAAAATATGGTTGAAACCTGTTTGATTAATTACCCGTAGAGATGTATTCAGGGGCTGCATATCCATAAGTACCCATGACTCTGGTTGTGACATGAGATTTAGATCCCTCTGGCCCCATTTTGGCTAATCCAAAATCTGACAACTTCGCTGTGAAATCCTGGGTAAGACATCAGAACTCAGATAAAGATCTGGGTGATTTGAGATTTGCATTTGTTACCATGTTAAATAATCTTAAAAGCTATAGCTAAAAGAAAAGAATGTTTCTGGTGTGTATAATCACTCACGGAATCAAGCAAGACATTGGAAGTTTTGAAGTCCCTGTAAATGACTGGACTCTCTACCCCATGCAAGACTAATTGCAATTTTCAATCTAGTTGCCCAAGGCAGTGATGATATCCCTGAAACCACAGAAATTAATTAGCTGGGGGAACTGAAACTGAAAAGAGGCTCCGATGTGAAGTGTGTCTGTAAAAGAGACATACTTCTAAACAAGTGATTCTCCAACCTTCATGTAAAACTTATTTAACTAATTTGATTAAAAAATTTAGTTGAATTAGCTAATATGACATTTTTTAAGGCACCATAATATATTCTACAATCTCATCCCCCTTCTCTTACTTAATTATTGTTAAGGGAGCATCACTATGGATACTTTGGAAAAAGGTGTTTCCTCCGGTACTTAATATCAGAACAAAATGAATTTTTAAGGAAATTAAAAAAATTAATTAACTGATATATTCATTATGTATCTATACAATAATTTGTCTAACTTATAAATTGATATATTGTGTAATAATACACATGAGTATTTCAGAATATTTATTGTAATTAAATAATTTATTAAACGTTTTTATTAAACACACATAAGTATTTAATGGTAGTAATAAATATATGATGATTTTTTATTCTACCATAAAAAAATCTACCGTAGAGAAAAAGTAGCGTGATTAGCCAGTCAGCGATGGAAAAAAAGAAGAAGAGCTAATGGGGTAGCAGTTTATAAAAAGATGAGCTTGTTTATATATATATATATATATATATGTGTGTGTGTGTGTGTGTGTATGTAATACACCTGAATCAATGATGCTGAGAATAACATCTAATCCATGAGACATTTTGGTGATAATTAACGCTAATGACGAAATGAAAGTGTAATTAATTAGTGTGAAGTATTGAGGAAGGAATTAAAGTTGGGCAATTGGCTGTTGATTTGGTAACCTAAGAACCGTAACAACAGAAGACATTAAACAGATAGTCGAAGGAGATGATAGCATCAACTTGTGTCTTCATGCTCTTAATATAATAACAAATTAATTAATGGGATTAATAATACAATAACTATGACCACGAAGAGTTGTTACTAGTTCAAGTAGTGCAGGATGAGATATTATGCCATTACAAATTAATTTCAGATCATTAGAAAAAACAGACTTTATGAATGAAGTCCCTGCTCCATTACTACTAATCAAAATTGGAAAAAATGAGATAATCCTTAAGGACTAGTTTGGAAACTATTTTGAAAATAGTTTTTGCAGATTCCGAGGTAAAACCTAGGTTTTGGATAATAGATTTTGGAAGATAGCTTTTACAAATTTTGAGGTAAAACCTATGGCCCGTTTGGTACAATGGAAATGGCACACATGGAAATGGAAATTGAATTGATTTCCAACACAATGTTTGTTTGGTAGCATGGAAATCATTTCCATATGGATTTCATTTTCATCAAATTTGATGGATTTCATTTCCACACAAAAGGCTCAGTTTTGTAATTCCATGCAAGCTCTCTCCATTTTACCCTCTGCCACTCATCTCTCAAGCCACAACGGCAACACAGTGAATGGAACCTCGTCCATCAATGACGGTGGCGACCTCCACGAAGCTGAAGCTCTCCAGCAACGGCGAGTTGGCGAGCAGGTTGATTTCCACGAGTAGGTTGAAGCACGACGGCGATAGGCGAGACTGAGAAGCTGCTTCGGTTTAAAAGAATTTTTTTTAAAAAAATATTTTTTTAATTTAAAACGGCATTTAGGTCTTTTCATTTAAAAATCATGTCTCATTTCCATGACATACCAAACATACTTTTAAACCTCATTTCCATTTTCATATCCATCAAAATGAATTCTGCATACCAAACGAGCCACTAGGTTTTGAGAAGTGATTTATGTTTGGGAAGCTATTAGCTTTTATGGATTCCGAGGCAAAAAGTAGGTAGGAAAGATGAAAGAGAAAGAATGAAAAGTAAAAAAGAGGAATATAAGAAAGAAAAAGTATGAAAGATGAAAGAGAAAGAAAGAAAAAGTATGAAAGAAAAAAAGAGAAATAAGGAAAAAAGTAGAAAAGAGGAAAGAGAAATAAGAAAAGAAGAAAGAGGAAAAAGTAGGAAAGAGAAAACATAGGTTTCAAACCGAGATTTTATAACTAAAATAGCTTTTTTGAAAAATTTTTGTACTTGGACAAAACCTAGATTTTTTGCCAAAAGCTAAGTTTTGTAACCAAACTTAAGTTCTGGGAATAGCTTCCAAACTGGTTGGTGGGATTAATATACATAAACATACAGTATTAGTGGAGAAATGGGTTTGTTAGTTTTATTATTAATGTAAATTATATTATCTAATTACCTGAAAATTCAGTTAGCTCAAATGAATGGTTGGATAGTGATGTGGCAGTGACTTTTAGTTTAGAGTGAAGGCTTTACTGTGGACAGACTTTTAAAACTTAAAGCTGAGATTTTGAACTTTCAGGTAATTTCAACAACAGAAAAGTCAGTTGTGCTGAATCAAAATAAAGTGTATCTTTTGACCTTTTTTATTGGAATAGAATTGTCTTTCTATCCCTAAAACGGCTAAGCGTTTCCTTTGATTTTCATTATTGTTATTTTCGCATATTTAAAAAACTACATAAATCATTGGATAATGTCACAATCATTAATACCATCTTATCATTTCTAAATCCTAAAATCTAACTCAATAGTATACCAGCATTGGATAAAGTGATGAGTTGTTCAAGATGTAACATGTTAAATGAATTTATTTTAAAATTTATCTTAAATGATTTCCCAATATAAATATGTGAGGAAAATTCAGAGTTAATGCAACATGCATTCAAAATATTTTATCCTGTACATCCAACATCTTAAAGTATTTTATAGTACATTCAACACCTTAAAATATTTTTTAAGTGTCTAGTACTATTAAGTAAGTTTTGGTGCATTTAATACCTAAAGTATTTTTTTAAATACATCTAACATAAAATATTTTTCTGTGCATCAAACACCCTCAATGTAGCTAAAAAATACTTGGTGCTCAATCACCTTAAACCAAAAAAAAAATCATATTGTAAAAGCAAAAGTAGTTTTTGGTAGTCATCCCAAACTGGCATTTAAGCAATCATCCAACTCATGTTATGTTACAGAAAACTCATTTCTCTCTAGAAGGTCTAATGCATCCTCTGGAAAAATAATGAAGTTCCTCACAACTTCATAATTTGGAAACCATGAAACTAGGAACAAGAGTATGAAAGAAAAAGGGAAACTACTAGTTCATCCACCTTGTCAAGATTCTACTAATGTGGAAAAATTAAATCTCTTTACAAGGATGCCCGTAGGATCTAAATCACACTCATCAATTACAGATTGACCTCCACCTATATATATATATAGATATATAACAATTCATTCTTGCTCTTGTTGCTTGCACAACATATTGCAGAGAACCAACTCATTGGCAGGAAAAGGGCTATGATAAGAGACTCAGAATATACAGGTTTTGCTTTTTGCAGAGACTAGGCAAAGATGGTGAAGGGGTCAAGATGTTGATGTTATTTCCATCATGCTCGCTGGTATTTTGTCTTCTCTCTCTACATATGCAGAGGGAAACCATCCAGCATTGCCTTTGCATATTCCTTCAGACCATCCATGGCCAGATACCTAAAAACGTCAAAACAGATCAGAGGGGTGTGTGTGTGTGTGTGTATATATATATATATAGAGAGAGAGAGAGAGAGAGAGAATGACCAATGCAGTTAGTAGCAGGACGCACGATGCCCATATACAAAGTGTAAGAATATTGAAAGAAGCATGGCCAGCAATGTCATGGTGCCAAGATACTAATGAAGGGGCAAACTTGTTGCTTTTATTTGATTTAGAGAGACAGGCACCAGCAGCCTCCTCTCATTTACAGAGAAGCTTTCATGCCATTAGGGTGCAAGGACGGGCTGAAGTGCCAAACTAAATCCAAACTAGATTACACAAGTGGCATCCAATTTACAATTTATTCACTGCAATTCCCCGAGAAAAAGTTCAAGCTAACTATCATCTAGGTATATGACTCTGACACGTGAATTATGATCTAATTCAATTCCAATAATAGGTTTTCCAACAATTTTCCATAACAGTGAAAAAAAGAAAAAGAAAAGAGGCCTTCCAATAGTTTAGGAACATCAAAAGCCCTATTTTAATATGGAAAAGGATGTCCATCTCCAAACTTGATGTGACATATAAAAACTGGCATGTTCTTCAGAAAATACCTGCCGAACTAGGACATAATCATCAACTGATAAACTTAACTCCCCATCAGCTTGAGCATCAAATGGGTGTACCACCTGTAACAAAAATGATAAGCAAGAATAATCAGTTAAATAACATTATGGACTTACAGGTTAACATAATGTAGCCTCATTATATCCTTAAATATACTACCATTTGACGAAAATAAGAAGAATTGGAGGGAGAAACCAGGAATTTCCGGATTTAATATAACAGGAGAACAACAATGATCATGTTTCTGAAAAAGTAAATAAATATACAAATAGATAATAATATTCAACAGGGAAAGAAGAATGGAAGATCCAGATGTAATGTCTTTTGTGATAGGCCAATTCCAAATAATCAGTATATGCTTCTTCTAGAGTAATACTCAACTGCACTAACGTCCTATTATATCAGATGTAATGAAATAACTCTTAGGACAAACTTAGTCATAACAAGAATCCACGACAAATTTATGACTTGCCTTTGCAAAATAACAGGCACCCGTTGGATCATTACTTCGATGATCCAAACTGTTTAGGTTAGCATTCTCAGATACATGTTGATCATATCCGTCTCTTGGCACTGGAAAGGAAGGGGTCTCTTTTGATTGCTTCTCTAGAATCATCTGATTCCAGTAACATGCAACAGAAGCATTACATGCCATGAGATTTACCAAAACAGGGGAAAATGTTTAGAATAAATGTAATACCATTCTTTTGGGAGCCTACGTTTAGAATATACATAAGAAGAAGGAAATACTTATGGATCAACAAGGGTAAATAGCAAAGGTACATGGTAGCTGACCTCAGAATATAGCTTCTCTAAAATAACAAGGGCATGCTCATGATAAGCTCTCTCAGCATCAACCTGTCATAAAGAGGAACAAAAAGATAGAGAAAGAAAACGATTCAAGGGAGGGGGAAGAGGCAATAACATTCAGCTTGAGGCTCCAAAACCACACACCACATAGCTAGGAAAATCAAGCAACAAAGAAGCAAGTACCCAATGCAAACTTCAGATTGGCTGTACCTAATGTCACATAAACATAATCAGAACCATAGTTCACTGTCAAGAACGTAGATTTAATCAAAGTCCTTCACCCATAGCTCTAGAATCCGATCCCTATCATGTCAGAATCTAATTTTCATCCATCACTTCTAGCAGCCAAACCTTTGGATCAAAGAATCTGCATGGGTCGTAATTTCTATTTTATCCTCTAAACCCTCACTGCTAGATGGAACATTTGACAATGAATCCATCACACTTTATTTGTAGCAAACAGCATCTGGACCCAAAAAACAGGACAGAACAGATAGCAGTATGATGGGAAATTACATATATTGGACAAAGCAAGTCAACCCACAATTTACAGTATATTTTATTTCATGAGCAGTAAATATTAAAGCTACAATCAACTTATCTATCTAAAAATATGATAAAAAATAATTGAGCTATGAAGTTCAGTAATTAGCACCAGTCAGGCACATAAAGTGAAACCAACAGCATGCTGAGAAGGCACATTATGTCATGTTCACATAGAATCAGTAATGCAATACCATTGTACAAAGGCTCTTGAGAGTTATCTGTTGTTGTTCATCTTCAACTGACACCATGGCAGCAGTTGCTTCTCTACCAAGTGCCACCAATGCTGATTTAAGTTCTTTCAACCTTGCCTCCGCATTTTGAAGCTTCATGGAGTTCTCTGCAGAAACAGAAGAATCCCTCAACTTTGATCGACGCCTCAAAACTTCAGCAGCCTGATGAAAAGATATCTAACATAAATACTATGCATTTCACACTACCATATGCATGAAGACGTGCTAGTAAGTTATTACCTGAGCTTCTACCTCTTGAAAAAGTTTGTCATAGCGATAAGTGAGGTGGCGTGCATCCTCTAAAGGAGCCCCTGTAATTTGTGCCCGTAATGGCTCAGAGACCTAGACACAAAATCTGAATAAGAATTAGGAGAGCATTTGAAACTTCTCAAAGGAGAGGATGAAGGAAAAGGCATAACTGCAAGAGACTTCAAATATGACAATTCTATCCAAGTATATCATTGAACTATTGTGATAATATAGACATGCCCAAGCACAACCTATACAAAACTTGACAATGGTGACCAAGCAGTGTCTAGTTCAGTGGAAACAGCAAGAATAATAACCCACATATCTGATCATGAACCTATGACATTTGCCTTCAGCTGTCCAAGCCTCCTTTCCCACAAGAACGACTTGAAATTCTTTTCCAAGAAGAATTTTCACTTTCCCTTCAAGAAAGGAGCACTAGAAGACTGATATAGATGACATGTGAAACATTTCTCTTAAATTGCCCTTACTGAAACTAAACTTTTTAGAGTCCTTGTGCTTATCATAGTAAGATATGATTCTAGTTGAGGAATTACTAAAACAGACAGCCTATTTTTCTACCAGCGGACATCAGAAAAGCCTGTATTATGCAGAAGAGTACCAAGGGAAATTTCACCGAGGATTACCTGATGACTGTAGACCGCAAGCAAAGCCTCCCTTTCATTTTCCATTAGATCATATGAGTTACCCATGTAAAGAGAAGCCCTTGCAAGAGGATATTTACTGCTTCCATTCTCAGTCCCATACTTACAACAGTCTTTAGCCAACTTCCTTACTGATGCATACAAGGCAATATATCAATTATGATCCTTTACAAGGAAATCAACTTAGCAGAGGAAAGAAACCAAAGTCACCTATCTCCATCTGCTTTAAACTAACAGAATTTAAACCTTCAATACCACGAACAATATGCCGCTGAAAATTCTGTGAACAAGACATTAATTAAGCATTTGGCCAGATAAAGTATAGAAACCAGTCACCAGATTAAGACCACAAATGAAAGGACGTAAAAAAAATGAAATTATAGTAAAATACGATCATACCTTGGCCGCTTTTGTAGAATTGTACAACTTTCGCAGATGTTGGTGACATTGAACTTCTGATTCATCCGTTATTAGCGGTTCATTGCTAATTTGGCCTAATTGTCTAAGTATAGCCTGCAAAACAGTAACATTATGATATTCCAAAATCATAAAAGGCAAACAAGTTAAATCGATTTTTAGCAGTAAAGTGAAAAATGATAACTGATTCCACACCCATTTTCCCTGAGAAACCTACTTCGTCAGTTCAGCCAGAAGTGAAAATAAGCCTTAATAAAATCCCCCTATAATTTGTTTGGAAAACAAAAGGAATTGTCCCATCTTACAAAACAAAATTAAACAGAATACTTCACAGTACCACCGCAAAAAAAGCATAATATCTACGAGAAAGTGGACCATAGGTGTCTCCGCTTAATCTAGAATCATCCTAAAAAAAATTCACTTCTTCTCATAGACCATGTATTTTAAGAACTACTGGAAGAGAGAGAAATCACCTGCTGCTGCCTAGCAACTTGCTCCCTTAATTTGCTAGCTTGCTTCCTTATAGCATCCATTTTCGACTAAAAACAGAAACTTTCTCACTGTTCAGACAGAAAACGATGGAAGAAAGAAAAAAAGATATCAGTGGGAAAGAGGGGATTAAATTACCTGGATCTTTCAAATAAGATGAGACAGGCAGAAAAAGGAAAGCTGGGAAGAGAGGGAGCGGAAGACAGGAGAAAAAAAGCACAGAGGCCTGAATGGGAGAACTGTAGAGAATATAAAGGTTGGGTTAGGACCGTAATAATTGATGTCTTTATGAGAGAATATGAGGGGGAAAGCGTCTTTTTAATGGCTTCCACCGGACACGCGCTTGACTGACGGACTTGATTACTACGCCTATGACTTTGACAGGATATTCTATTCAGTGATGATCTCTGAAGTTTTTTTACACAAAAAAACTGCCATGCAACGTTATTTGTATATATACATATTATACTTAAAAGGACGGTGCAAGAAAATAATTGAACATGAGATGAGACGTAATTTATTGCGTGGACTTCGGTGGACATTTTTGGCAACAATTTTTTTATATTATAACCTAAAAGTTTGTTAATTTAAAGATTATAACGTTTGGTAGCTCTTTCTTTTAAAATATATTTTAAGTAAAAATTTTATTTTTAACATAATAAATGTACTCTAATTTTAACGTTTATACAAATAAAAATGAACATTATGTTCTTAGTTTCATGTAGTTTATCTTTTCATCAAATCGTTAAAAAATCAAATTTATATAAATTGAGATAAAACTCATTTCACACACTATTTATAAATTATATCTCAGGTTAAAAAAGTAATTTTTAAATAAATTTAATATCAGCTATTACACCCTCTGAGGTGGCAATACTAAAGTTCAATATATATATCTTTTGACGACGACAGTGTCGGACCTTTAGATTTTATAACTAAATAAATAAATATGTTCGTGTGTAGACACATTGACGTGTATATATATTATATTGTGGAAGGGAACTGAAAATAAAATTTTAATAACAAGCCAAGGGAATTTAAAAGTTTTCTCCAATAGACAACTTTTAAGATATTTTTATGCGTTGCACAAAATTAAAAGAAAAAAAAAAGGTTGTGTTGCACTATTGCTTATGATTTGCGAATTTAAGTTAGACATTTACTTTTCATGCGCGTCACTAAAAAAGTATGTATAGCTATATTATTATATTGATTTTTATAAATAGTAATTAAGATTTTTAAATTATATACTCCTCTAATCTTTATTATAACAAACTTCTAATTAATTCATGCTTATGAACAAAAAATGTGAAAATAATTAAATATATTATAAAACTTCAGTAATTTTTAATATCACCCTTGATAACTACATTAAATTTCAATATCATAAATAGTCAATCACTATTTTATTAAATATGAGCATGTATGGGAAAAAGTATTTAATAATTATTAAAAAAGTCAACAACCAAAGATACAAAACTTCTAAAAGGGCTTCTATACAAAGGACATGAAGAGTAGTCAATAAACCAACAACATCTTCAATTATCTTTCTTCGCATCTTATTTATCCGATCCTATTTATAAGTTACTTTCAATATAATTTACATAAACTAATGAAAAATCTTAAATCTCATTAGTTTTGACTTGAAATTCAATAACTTTCCAACTTCATCCTTATTTAATATCTAATATAACACATGAGAATAAAATCAATACATAATAAATAAAAGGTAAAATTACACATTCATATGAAAAAATTAATTATATGTCTTAAAAAATGATTAAATAAAACGTTCTCTTTCTTCCCTATAAATAGAATCAGATGAGTACCACAGTAGACAGTCTAATGAAAGTGGTTAACCACTTACAGTCCTACATAGAGATGCGACAATATTAAATGTTAATTAATTACACTTCTAATAATGATGAAATAAAAAAAACAAAGAAACTACATAATTTTTATTGGAAACTTTATCTCAAGGGTAGTGGTGTTATTGCATGTAATCTTCCCAAACAAATGTGATCCACCAAAAGGCAATGGACAAGAAAACAGAGTGAGAAAAGCAGTTGGACAGAGAAGCTAATAGGATGAGTCAAAACCTAAACCAAAACATATTAATTATTGGAAAAGGGTTGTCATTAATTTCTAGTTTTACCACTCCATAAAATACAGCATTAACTCTGCATTTAATTATTGGGTTTCTACTTTGTAGTCCTTTTTTATATTAATTTATACTTTTTACTGAGTGAGTACTAACTGTTATTTTTTTCTGCTTCACTGTGGACGCAAGGCTAGTGCTAGGAAACGGGCTGGCCCGCCAGCCCGCTCCAGCTAGCCCGTTTGGCCCGTTTTAATACGGGCTGCCATTTTGGCAGTCTGAGCCCGTTTAGGCGGGCTGGCAGGCCACTTTTTTTATTTTTTTTTCTATTTTTAAATTTTATTTTTTATTATTATTTTATTGAAATTTTCTTTTTAAAAAAATAATACAACAAATTTACATAAAATTTATCAAGTTTATTTGATTTTTCGGAAGAAAAATACAATACATTTCTAAAAAAATATAATCAACAATGTTTACAATACAAAAATATAATACATAATTAACAATCTCCAAAATAAGTATGCATTTAAGATGAAATAATAAGGTTTAAAATAATATTTGAAGCTATTGAAAGCTTGAAACATCATCATCTTCCTATTAAAACTATAAAAGGTTTAATTTTTTAAAAAAAATTTAAAAAATAAAAAAGCAGGCTGGCCCGCCAACCCGCGGGTTGGCGGGCTGAGCCCATATTCCCAGCACTACGCAAGGCTGGAAACTTTGACTTGCATGGTAAAATAAAGAAACACCATCAACATGTCTCCACTTATTATGCACAAAGACGCATGAACTTACGAATCAATGTGTGTTTTGATAATTTTTTTCTATATATCGAAGAAAACTTTACAGGAAAAAAAAAAGACCATACAGGCTGTAAACAACACTAATTATTCTTCAAAATAGTAGTAATAATAAAGAAAGAGGAAAAAAGAAACTGCATATCATTGTGGCATCATTAGATGCCCTTTCTAAAGGCTAAAGAAACACAAATTAATATAACTTCTTATCTTTACATATAAGTATCATTTAACCTTTTTTTAAAATAAATGAAGTTAAATAAACTACTTTAGACCATACTACTTAAAAAGCTAGTTCACTTTTGTTGAGGAAATTAAGGAAGCTATATGTACTACCTGAAGGTATTTTTATATATAATTATTTTATATATAAGTTTATAAGTCAGACAAACTAATTTAAAGAAAAATAATAAATATAAATATCTTTATTTAGCTTCCTTAAACTTCTCAACAAAAATTAATTAGCTTTTATATTAAGGATCGGGAGTAGCATATATATATATATTCTGCAATATTTTTATGTATTATTAAATTATATATCAATTTATAAATCAAGCAAATTAGTTTAAGAAAAAAATGATAAATGTGTTAGTTTAGTTAGTTCTTTTAATTTCTCTTAAAAAGTCAATTAGGCCTCATATTAAGGATTAGCAAGTAATTGTCAAAGAAAGAAATTGATGAGTTGCGTGCTAGATGAATGAGTGTGATGGTGAAGAAGAACAGGGATGATCAAAGAGGGAACTGGGAAAAGTGAAAAAGAAAATGGAAGTGAGTTGCATCATGGAGATCGACCCACTCACATCATATGTTCTCAAAGACAATGCATCTTTCTGGAATGTTATATATACATATATATATATAGATAGATAGAGAGAGAGAGAGAGAGAGAGAGGTTAGATGAAATCTAAAGAAGGGAACTGTGGAAGAATTAGATGCTGAGAATGATATATATGGGCAGATTTATGCACCTCATCAATCACATCCAAAAGTGAAAGTTAAAAATTCCTTTCCTACTCCTGCTTAGAGTACATGTCGATTGTCGAATAAAAACCACCAACCTAGCCAAAATTGACATTTAAATGCGATGTGATAGAGAGCCATAGTTTAACCTAACAGTTAGAATAACAAGAACAAAGATACCAGGCTTACAAGGGTCGGTCATTACCACTCGTTTTCAGTACCTTTTTACTGGAGATAATCCAGTATGAATTTCTAACACTAGATGGGACACCGCTCTTAGTGAAGATTTAAACATTGATTGTCCCAGTGTGAGAAACTGACTATTTCTGCTAGTTCTAACCCACATTGGTTCTGGAGCATGAATGCGTCAAAAAATTGTCTGGAGTCCTTCAGGTCACCGACCACTAAAATAAGTAGAGCCCATAGAATGGATCCTGTTGGCTTCGGTACCAGTCAGCATGGGAAGATTGTGTCTACAAGAAGCTCTCTATCTATGGTTTTATTGATAACGGTGGAGGGCATCTAAAAAGAGCAAAGGCTTTCGAAAGGGGATTAGGACTAGCGGAAGATACTAATTTCTCACACCATGATAAATTAATGCTTTAAGTCGCAACTGAAAGATATGTCCATTTCCCACTTTTAATATCTACAAGTAACTTGTCCAAAATAGGTTCCAATAAGATGTCAGTGCTTATGAGGGGAAAAAAAGCAGCAAGAGCTAATGTTGATTGCGTCTGTAGCTTTAAAATGCATCCAATTTCACCACAAAAGGCACATTCCACACACTCCATCGATGCCCCTACCACTAATTGTGTTCTCATGCCTCTGTTAATCTTCTTCGAAACGCATCAGTACGTATCCTTCATTTTTCTACCAAAGATCCCTTTTGCGATTCCTATGGCAGGAATCTTAGAAGATGACATTCTAAAGTGACGATGAAAAGCGAAAGTGGTAACAAAGAATCAATCCACTTTCCACATATGTGCTAAGTTGTCCATCCAAAACGGTGATAAATAGACCAGATTGTGCAATATTTGCAAGAATAAAACAACGGATCTGTGATCAATCGCACACTTGTTCGTTAGTTGAATTCTTTTGCAAAAAGAATATATTACAATGGCAACAAGAATAATTTAAAGGGGAGGTATAGCTCCATTTATACAAAATCATATACAGTTAAAATTCAGGAGAGAACAAATGCTGACTGGGATTACAAATCCTAGCAAGGGCAGAAGTCGGAATTTAAAAAAGAAAAGGAAGAAAAAAAGTCCAACAAACGTGGGATTTCATTCACGAAGACTTTGAGGAACCCTAATTTTCTGTTAGGACAAGGACTTAGAAAAAAAGTTCACCAAACGTCCCATTAGGACAAGGAGTTAGAGAAACCCGAATTTTCTGTTATAAAGGGGTGTGATGAAGGGCATGTTTCAATCATTAAATCTGCTTAAAAGAATGAATGCAATTCAGAGGAAGATGGACCCAGCCCCTTTTTCTCCACAGTTTTCACTTCATCACTTACCTGATTTGCAATAAGGTCAGCGAATTGGACGCAAATCCAACATGCTTATGGCTTGGTTTCTCAGGCAAGGTTTTTTTTTCTACTCGGAGTCACAAAAATCACTTGGGCAAGGGGTCATGACCTCCGATTCAAGCACCTGGACCGCCCGATGCATAGTGGGTCGATCCTCTGGACTTGAAGAAACACACCGAATGGCGACAGAGAGCAAGGCATCGAGGCTCTCAACTTCCACTCCCTCACATAAGGGATCAACAATCTCTCTTTGCCTATTTTCGGTAATAAGAAAATTCAGCTGCAACAAAAGCAGAATTAGAATGGCAACTCAATTGGTTTGCTCTGCAATATAGCACAAGGACCTGCAAACTTGTGCACCCAAAAAAGTAATTTCAAGGATTTTACCTTTAGACATGCATGAAGAAAGAAAACTAAGTGTGAACAATATTAAAGGTTGTCCAAGTTCCAGAATCTACCAAGAGATGCCAAAGCCAGAACCAAACAGAAAATTCATTCATGTAGGTAAATAAAAAAGAACAAAAGAAAGAACAAATTAACAGTTAGAATTATTTTAGAAAAAGTGGAATGGGAAATATTGTAATCAAAGTGTTTCTGATAAAATCCTCACTATTTGAATTTGGTTTACTTGAGATGGACAAGTTTTTACAATCAACCCGGTTATTTCCTTAGTTAAGGCCAGCAAAATCAACAGAGAACAATGGGATAAAAGCATATAAAGGAAAGAGAGGAAAAGTAAACGTAGCATCCAAACTAACAGACATCACATGGTGTGTGGGTCACCCCAAATTCACCCACCAGGGAGAAATCTAAGAGAAAGTGCAAGACCTACCCAACCAACAATATTTAGACCCTTTTCAATGAATGATGCATCTGTTGGACGCTTCCCACTTAGCACTTCAAGTACCAGGACACCAAAACTATAAACGTCAGTTTTTTCCGTTGCCCTGCCACTTTGCATGTACTCTGACAGAGAAAGAGGCTTAATTAGAAAACTGAAGAGTTCATATACAGAATTAATCATCTTGTACACATTCATATTTTGCATAGCTTACCTGGGGCTAGATATCCAAATGTTCCAGCAACAATGGTAGTGATATGCGATTCTTCATCCTCCAGAAGTTTGGCTAGTCCAAAATCGGAGACTCGAGCATCCAGGTTGCCATCAAGTAAAATATTACTTGACTTTATGTCACGGTGTATGACCCTTGGGGAACAATCATGGTGCAAGTAGGCAAGCCCTTTTGCAGCTCCCATGATTATATTCAAGCGTGAATCCCAGTCTAGCTGCTCAGATTTTTCTGCACAATGAATCATAGAATTTCATTCTCCCAAACTAAAGTTATTCTGTGGTATAAAAATCAGCAGTAAGAGAATAAATAATGCAGAATATGTTGGAAGGTCACAATTATTTAACAAAACAAAAGCACAATGGCATCAGGTTCCAACTGATAGGGATTTTTGGGAGCACCATACACCCAAACCTTGTCCAAAGTTAATACGAGCCTTCCATTATGAGACCCAAGTCTCGTACCCTTTCAATTAGGTCTCACTATCGCATTTCGCATCAAGCTCCATAATTCATAAATCGAGGGTGAAGGGCAGTGTAGGGCTCTGGACGTGAAGCTTCCTGAATGTTGTGCCCAAAATCTAGCTCATGAAGCTGGAGAGCCCAAAATTCATGTAAGCCCCCATATTAGCATCCTATACACCCTATGTGACTCATGACTCGTACCTTGCACTTGCACCATAACACTTGCTCCTATTCTATAAATAATTCCCCCACTGAATTAGAATTTCAAACCCATGCGGTGTCTACAGTTCACCAGTTCAGTAGCTATGATAATGTAAATATTACTATAATTTACATATTTCAACATAAAATTTTTTTAACAAATCACATATAGATAAATTCCATGTTGCGAGTATTTTTGACCTACTTTAAGAGCCTTTCTAAGATTACATTAATGAAGGGTCAATGATCACCAGATATAACCACTGACCCTGTATTTGTCATTTGTTAACTTTTAGATATGCCCCCACAGGCATTCAAATAACACTATGTTGATAAGAATATAGTATTACAATAAAAATTTTACCATGAAGAACTTCGTCAAGACTTCCACCAGGTAGGTAATCATATATTAACAACTTTGATGTTGGTGAATTGCAATATCCTCGTAAGTTTACTAGATAACGGTGTTTTAAGCTTCCAAGAATTTCAAGCTCCCTCTCAAAGAAACGATCAAAGCCCTCATTCAACTTAACAATCCTTTTCAAAGCAAATTGGTTCCCATCATCCATTGCTAGCTTGTAAACTTTACCAAATCCCCCACATCCAATTATGTGTTCCTCATTCAAAGTCTCTAGTTTCTTAATGATGTCTTTTGAAGAATATGGTAGATCTCCGTGAAACATTACAATTGAAGCTCCTGCCAGACATTAATTCAGAAAATATCAAATCTCAAGTGTTCATGTCATGAAGACAGAAAACAACAGTAGCTGAAATAGGTCTCTATTTGCATTGCAAAGAAAGCTGAAGAACACACCTCCACCAACATCCATCGCCAGACTTTTATGGTCATTTTTACCAAACTTCTTATAAAGAAAGCAACCCCAGAAGCACATGAGAGCCACAAAAAGAAGCGCACCAACAGTTGCTGATGCACTGATAAGCAAACGACCAGAATATTTCTTCTTTCCATTTTGGTTTTGATCTGTTACGAGTAACATGATAAAAATTACTTGGTGACCATCCCAATTGATCATAAAATGCTGAAACAAGAAATGGCATGATGGGGAAATTATCCACTCTATTCAGTTCTGTGTCTTATAATAAACCAGAAAGACACTGTGGACCTGTTTGAATGAGAATTTGGTAAATAAATAAAGCAAAAATACATAATAGATATTGCATTCACTTTTATAAAATTAAGAAAAAAGCATCTGTTAGCTTTATATAATCAAAATTTCATCTCCAAATGCTGCATACTTCTCCAATATGTGCATCAAATGTTGTAATAGAACAAAACTAGTGCTCGTGATAGATACGAAGCCCATCAGCCAGGTATATTTGGTTATGTTTCTTAGTTTGGAACATTTCTTTACTGGCTACCTACAGAAGGTAGGAGATACAGAGGGAAAGCTGATTAGAAATGTAGACATAAAAGCTAAAATCTTTGGAGATAGATTTATTTCTCTACCTCTTATACGATAGTTTTTTATTTCATCGCCAGCGATCTAGATGCTTAATGAAATTACAACTTTCATTAATAACTAATAAATAAACAAAAAGTCCACAAAGGCACAAAAGCTGAGAGCAAAGTTTTCTTGATAATAATTTTAAAAAAGTAAGAAAAATCAAACAATTAAACAAATGACTAAAAAGAAAGCTAGGCTGTGAGGAAAAATAAATGGACTAAGTAAATAATGTAAACACACACAGCCTTACCCAAGGTTGAGGATTGATTTGTAGGTGAACCATCTTTACACATTACATTAATTTGCGATCCACATAAACCACGATTACCAACAAAGCTGCAAGAAATCATGCATATTTGAATCAATATTCAAAAGTAAAAAATTGCGTGGTTCCTAAGTATTCAGACTCTTCAGTTAGGACAATCAACTATAATACCCTTGAGGCTTTGTTTATAATGTATAACCTAATGAAGCACAGAGCATGGTAAGAGAGAGAGCTTTACTTACGAGTCTACAGTAAAGTTAGCAAGCACACCATCAGAAGGTATTGGTCCGACCAGAAAATTGGTTGAAACATTACTTCAAAATTCGGAGAATCAAGCATGACCACAACAACAAGAAGATTCAATTTTCCTTTAATAGTAAAATTAACAAGATATAAATAAAGACAAGGAAAATCAAAGAAGAAAACCAAGGCAGCTTACAAATTTTTGAGATTATACAGTTTCCCAAGTGATGGAGGTATATTCCCACTGAGGGAGTTGCTTGATATGTCCCTACAGAATAAAAGGATATGGTGAATGAATGTCATCTGTGCATCCTTAGTACAACATAAATTGGATGAAATGAACCAGAAACTAAACTAAAATACTGTACATTCTACCCTTCTCTACAATTGCCACACATGCATATGTAAAGTGTAACCTTATTTCAACTGTTCCCCATTTTCCCTTTACTATTCACCAGTGTTTGAACATTTCTTAATAAATGACAATACAAGTAATAGTGCTATAGTATGCATGATGCTTCCAGACCAAAATAATGAAATGTAAATGTAAAGCACTAAGTCTAAAAAAACACAAGCGATCA
Organism: Vachellia pachyceras; assembly: GCA_025593235.1. Taxonomy (NCBI): domain Eukaryota; kingdom Viridiplantae; phylum Streptophyta; class Magnoliopsida; order Fabales; family Fabaceae; genus Vachellia; species Vachellia pachyceras. The sequence goes on from JANTPZ010114341.1 coordinate 34,090, forward strand.
CTCACAAACTTCTGAGCTGTGAGAGATTTCCTAGTTCACCCGGAATCGCTCCACTAAGGTAATTGCCCTGCAGGAATCTGTACAAGAAAGATTCAAATTATTCTCAACAGGAATCAATCGAAACCTCTACAAAAACCTAATATTTCCCATTAGCAACTTGTTTTCTAGGAAGTCAAGTTCTATCCAAGGCCAACACCAAAAAAAAGACATGGGCAAATGTCAGTGTCAAATCAATATGTCAGCACATCCATATAAATTCTATATCAAGCTGCACTATTCACAAGTCATGAGTAGTAAAACTTATCCCTCATATTTCGTGTAATGTATGGGAAAACGGGTTTAGTTATAGTGTTAAATCACTTTATCTTGATATCCTTATCTACTAAGATAATTACCTATAATTTCCCAAGTTACAAATTATGGGAAAGGAGCTAAATACGATACAAAATATGGGAAAAGAGCTAAATAAGATACATACATTCTCTGCAACTCAGTGCAATTCCCCAATTCAGATGGAATTGTCCCATAGAAATTGTTGCTGTGAAGAGCACTACAGCATACACAGATGATGATTAAACCAGATCCAATAGGCAGGCAATAAATCAACAGAATCAAATGCCTCGAACAAAATTCTACGTAGTAAAAAATACTTACAGAACAGTCAAATGCTCTAGCCTCCCAAGGTCGGGTGGTATAGATCCACTCAACTTATGGTGAGCTAAATAGCTAGAATATCACCAATGAAACTAAAGTTAGATATAAGACGAAGAAAAACTTATCTGCTGCTACACACCTCAAATCTGATATTATCATTTACTAATATAACATGAATATAAAGTTCAACATCTTTTTCACATTTTTTTCCAGTAGACCACTCTTGTAGGTCAGTTTGAGATCAAGGAGCCCAAAACCATATTAATACAGATGATATATGATATACTTATACAATTACATCTGCTAAGCAAGAAAAGTTATCATGGAAACTCACAGATTAGTAACTCTCTTCGATTTTGGATCGCATTTCACTCCTCTCCATTTGCATGGGTCAGGATCCCCAGGCCTCCATTGTAACAAGATACCATCTGAGCTCACAACTGCTGTCCTGAAACTGAGAAGCGCCTCACCTAAAGATACCAGTAATATATACTATCAATATGATATACAGAGAGAGAGAGTCTCCCACCCCATATTAGTTAAATGGTCATTTTAACCAAAACCATTAAGACGACCATGTATATAAGCACATGATAACTTTGAACTGTAGAATTTAAAATATCTTTTTTCAATTAAAAAATATTAACTTGTTAAATAAATTCAGTCCAAAATGAGGGTGATCACAGATACATATACCATTCAAGCCCATAGACATGTTTTTTTTCCTTTTTTGGCCATAGAATACGCATATATAGAATTTTTACTTATTAACAATATCTTTCCACACACATGAAAAGATAATGTTGGCGTGTAAAGCTTTTAACTTCCAACAAAATAGTGTGAACAAACTTGTCATAGCTAGCATTATTGACGCTGGTGTAACAAATTAAAGAGAGGAGGAAGAAAAACTATGAACGTTACCATCGGGACTGATTGCTTCATTTTTCATGATTATAACGCATATCAGCAAGACATTAACAAGCCATGGCCATTGCCATTTCATCAGACAAATGTCCATAGCAAATACTGTTCAAGCATAATACACATGCTAAAAGTCATCGGAGACAGCAATATCCAAAATGCGTTCCTTAACCATGTAGTTATCTGATTCGTAGAGACAATAACAGCTGCATAAGAAACCACACTGCCTGCACCGGGAAAAAAACTACCCTAAAATAAAAGCAGAAGAGAATAACTTGGAACAATATTTCATCAAAGGAAAAGCAGGAAGGGGGCCAAAAAAAACTTTATTTGGCCTTTATGGGCATCTATCAAAGGTTTATATGGCAGTTAAAATGCATATCTTACCAGTACCCATAACCTCACCAAGAAAGCGGATCCCAAAGTAAATCATCTTCATGTTTTAGATTAGAATGATGCACAGGCACATAATTACGTATGCAAATAAATTCTAAGGCGTGTGAGTACATGGTTTGTGTGTTAGCATTTTGCAGCATCGTCACAGAATTCTATCCCAAGAGAAATGTTATTTATGATCCCCTGTTTTATCACCAGCTTTTACCCCTACTAATTTGCAATTGATTTAATTTAAATATAATGAATTATTTTTAGTAATGAAAATTGCATGTGCCAGGAATAGCAAAACTAGATGGCGGTATGAGAATAATGCTACTCACCTCCGAATTTAAGGAAACGCAGCTTTCTCCAATATTAACAAAAAAAATAAAATTCGATATCACTGTTCTTTAATACTATTTCCATGAAGATTAAAGAAACTATTAACCAAATAAAACAATGCGATAGGTTTCAAGCACCTCTTCAAGTTTTCCACCATATTTCTCATTCCCCTCGTGACTGAAGGGGTCAACCGAAAAGACGAATAACAACTGTAAACCGGGAAAAAAGGGTTCAAAGATAAAGGTATGACCAAAGCATCATAGACACCGATGTGAAAGCAAATTTACTGTCACTCATCTCCACAAAGCTGAAAAAAATTACAGAAGAAAAAACCCAGAGAAGAAATACGGATGCACAGAAGTAGCTACAGTACAGCTCAAAGCACAAAACAAGAAATTCAGCATTTGAAATCAAACCCAAGCAATGCATCAGCTCAATCAGAGGGCAAAAGCAACAAATCCAGCTTCGCGAATCGATCTGAATTGTACGGATAAAAAAGAAATCTAGAGCAAAGTTGCATTACGCTGTGAATGAATCACACCAAACCGATGAAGCAGAGATGAAATCCACACTCACCTGGATTCGATCTGGGATGCACAAAAAAAGTGAGAGAAATGCAAGTTGAGCTGGAAAGGAACAACGACGACAACCACTCCCACTTCTCCAGTTCTCCTTTCTTTCTCTTTCCTACTGCCTGAGAAATTGTGTGATTCCAAGGAGCGAGTGCGCTTGGGTTGTGCGTGTCGCGTGACCCCGCGCGCGCGTGGGTAGATGTTTTAGGAATCAAAGGGGGGCATCAGCACAACCAATGATAGAGAGGCTGCTTGGCACGTGCGTGCTCAGACAAACTGTACGTGTGACCGACGCCCTTAGTTCAAGAACTCAGCCACCACAGTGACGCCTGTACTTTTGGCGTAAATACTTGATGATATGGCTGAACAATCGGTCCGAAACTCATAGACCCGGTGTTGAAACGAGTTGGACACGCAGGTTTGAAAACTCTTTTCAGAATAATTTTTACAAATTTTGAGATAAAATCTAAATTTTAAAGAATAAATTTTAAAAAAATAGTTTTTACAGATTCCGGATGAAATTTTAAAGTATAACACTAGCGGTTCATGCTGGTGAAATGCCAACCCATCACGTTCAACTCACCGTTTTATTAGCTATCTGATGACTGAGTAAGTGTTTGTTTAAGAGTTCTTTATTCCTAACGATGTACGTAAGTCTAAATAAAAACATATTAAAATCCGTAAAAACAATTTAGAAATACATAAAAAACATCTCGAAATCTGTAAAAAAAATTTATTCTTTAAATTCTTTTCGGAATCTGTAAACTAATTTCTTCCAACGGATTCCCAAACACACTCTAGTCATTTATCAAGGCAATTTTTTACTGCACAGTAAAACATTATTGATGGAACAAAATACAACTAAAAAATATATTCAATACGAGGAAAGAACACGTGAAAAAATTGACATTCGGTTTTGCTGAGAATTACTTAAATTCTCTCACTAGTGAAATATTTAATTAATTACTTAAAATTATAATTGAGATCATTTGACTCAGCCGACACTTGATATCTTACTGAGTCTTACTTTTTTTTCTTGGTACATCATTTAGAGCTTGTTTGGATGTGATTTTGAAAATAACTTTTACAGTTTCCAAGGTAAAACCTAGATTTTGGATAATAGATTTTGAAAAATAGCTTTTACAAATTCTGAGGCAAAATCTAAATTTTGAGAAGTGATTTATGTTTGTGAAGTTATTAACTTTTACGGATTCCGAGGCAAAAAAAGTGGGTAAGAAAGAGGAAAGAGAAAGAAAGAAAAAGTAGGAAAGATGAAAAAGTAAGAAAGAGAAAACATAGGTTTCAAACTGAGGTTTTGTAACCAAAATAGCTTTTAGGAAAAAAAATTGCTTGGACAAAACCTCGATTTTGAGGTAAAACCTAGGTTTTGAAACCAAACCTAAATTTTAGAATTGGTTTCCAAATAAACCCTTATATGAAATTACGTGTTTGCCTCTCAGCGAGCATGCAAATAATGATATCACAAAAAATGCTTCAGTTATGTCCCGTTTGGTACACGGAACTGATTTTGATGGAATTAGAAGTGGAATTGGAAGTGGAAGTGGAACTGAGATTAAAAATATGTTTGGTATGTTGGAAGAAGTTGGTATTATTTTAATTTAATATTTATATTTATAATGTGAAAAGACTAATATACCCCCGTAACTTTTGTTGATTCAGCTTCTCTCTTCCACCCCTCTACTTCACCGTGATTCAGAGGCAGCTCCCTGCCATCCAAGTTCTACCACTGTCATCCATGTCTGTCGCCGCCACCATTACCGTCATCCACCATCACTGTTGTCAACAACTAGCAGATGCTCTCTCAGATCGAAGAAGAGAAGCGAACCTTGCGAAGCCGGGGGGAGCATCTGCGGCATTCGACAGGTGGGACAAGCAAACTCCGTCAGTCCAGGAGCCACCGTCAGGATCATACGGCAACAGGCGCAGTGCACTTGGACGCCTTGCCCAACATGGGACGACAGCGGGGCCGACGGCTGCAGAGTCACCGATGGCTGAGTCATTGTGGAGAATTTTGGAGGAATCAGTGAACCTCGGAAGTAGAGCCTCTCGTTGCAATTTGGGTGGGAGATTTTGGGTCCGGAGAAGAGGAATATTCGAAAGGGCTCTCTTTGTCGGAGTGATTTTGGTTTGTTTGGCAGGGAAGGTCTTCCACACAAACACACACTCCCTCCCGTTCGCGCTCCTCACTCCCTTCTCCCCTCTCTCCCCCCTCTCTCTTCTGATCCAGCGTCGTCATCAAAGAACAAGGAGAGCTTCGAAGAAGAGAAGGACGAAGGGGAATGAGGTCGCCGGAGTCGTATCAGGTGGGGGACGAGTTGTTGGAGTCGAGGATGAGGTCGCCAGAGTCGTTCACCGTCGCTGACTGGTGGAGAAGATGACGAGGTGAGTCAGGTGACAGTGTAGCTTTGGGGGTAGAGGTGGAAAAGAGGAACAAAGTGATGTTGGAACTAGGTTCCATGGGCAAGAGGATGGAACCGAGTTCCAACCATTTTCATTGAATTGGGTTCCACATGGAACCCACTTCCACAGCACCAAACATACAAAAATCTGGAATCCAATTCCAATTCCTGACTCCAATTCTTAGCTACCAAACGGGGCGTTAGTGTAATTCTAAATGTATTTAATTTCTAATGCTAAGAGATAATTAAATTTTGGACTAAGCTTTGAAGATTGAATTAGATCGTGCACTGCATTTCTTTTATAAATAAAGTTAAATAATTAATTGTCAATATTCAAAAAATCTGTTAAGTTAATTATTTGTAAATATGCATTAACTATTCTAAAATAATATTTTTAATCATACATGTTTGAATAATATACAACCTTTAATATGATAAATGATAATACTTTAAAAATTATAAATTTTAAAAATAAAATGGATGGAATCATATAATATTTTATGTAACGAAATTTTTAATAAGACATGGTTAAATTTTGATATGATATTTATATTGTCTTAAATATTAAATTCAACAAAGCATGATCTTAGGTGTTTGTTTGGGAACTCCGTTAGGAAAATGGATTTTGCAGATTTTGAGGCATTTTAGGAATTTTGAGATGGTTTTACGGATTTTAAGATGGTTCTTATGAATTTCGAGATGGTTTTTACAAATTTCAAGATGATTTTATCTCGATTTACGTGCACCGTTTGAGAAAATGACTTTCCAAATAGACACTAAGTTGGTAAAAAAAAACAAAGCATGATATTGATGAGCCCTACTTATTAATAAATAGGCACACATGGATGGCCGGTCATACACTCCAAGGCCACACACAGTACGTAGTACATAACCCTCCGAACGGGCAAAATACCAGAACTAGCGAACCACCTTGCGTTGTCTCTCTCCCTCTCTTAGCCCCTACTAGGGTTTCATATCAGCAGGAAAGTGCATTGGCCTCCTCTATGTTCCCGCCCAGCGCTCTTATGATTAAATCAGGATTCATCTAATTCTTTCTATTATACTTTCGTTTTCTGAATTATCTATCGTTCCTCCCTATATTCTCAATCCATCGTTGCCTTTTAGGGTTTCGCATCCATTATGATTTTAGGGTTTTCTCCCTTGTTCAGTTCTGTTTTTATCTCCCAGAATCTTCGTGCTTTTGGTCCCGGTTTGAATCCTTTCTCACCTTATTGCATGGCGAATCATTCCGTTTACTCTCGCTAATTTCATCGTCCCTTTTCTTTTTCTTCTGGGAGTTCTCGTTTTTCTTCAAAGGAATATGTAAATTAGTGACCTGTTGATCTCTGGGGGCTCGTTCTTTTTTAAATTCAGATAAACAAGAATAGGTGCTGGCAATTGTTGCAGGCGACTCTTGCTGTTTCGAAATACACTGTTAGTTTCGATAGATTTTAATCGTGGACATCAAATCTCAGCTGTCATTGATTACTTAGATTGCTGAAAGATATGCCTCAAGAGCAGCTGGGACTGGGGTCCTATCGAAGGAGCCTGTCGAGAAGGCGCTTCTTAAAGTCTGGGGCAGATACGGATGATAGGGGGTGGACCTCACTTCATGTTTGCGCTCGCAAAGGGGATCTCAAATTGGTAGGTTTAATTACTTATTCCTTTGCTCTGTATTTGAGTCCATTACATTCATGCACACTTGATTGATAATTTTCGTGGATATTCCTTTACTCTATATTTGAGTCTAAATTAGTGTGTATGCAGTCTCCCTGATGAATGATCAAATTAACGTGAAACATGGACGAAGAGAAAAGAGCGTATTTGAGGCTATGAATCTTTTTAAGTGATAAGCATTATCTTTTGCGTTATTTTGGTTGTTACTATCATGGCAATGGATGGACTACATATTAGTCCTACTAAGTGGCATGTACGTGTAAAATCCATATATTTTGAATGTTTCTGTATCATATGTGTGATTTTCTGGTGATATGGGGTAAATGTTACTGAGGACCCAAATATATGACCTGTCAATTATCATGAAAGGAGCAACGAATCTTTCTATCTATAAAATTAAACTGGTTATCAGTTGAACATATACTCAAATTTTGTTTAATGTCGGATGGTGCTAGCTACACTGTTTGTTAGGAATATAACTATAATGCAGATGAAAAGCTGTTGTGCAAGGTCTGTTTGTTGTATGTTAAAATGTTTGTCTGGTAATTTATAGGGGTTGCATTTTAATGAGTAAGAAACCATATGATTTTAAGTTACTGAGGTTTTTTTGGGACTTCTTTCTAAATATTCTTCTGTCGAGATTTTCTTCATGCATGATAGCATTTGCCTCTTCATCCTCTTTTTACTGCTGCTACTCTGTAATGCTTGCTTTAATGTGTTTCTGCGAATTGCTGGGGAACATAATGTTTTCCTCCTGTAGTTTTTGTAATCTTGTCAATGATTTTATTCTGGATTTCTTATGTTCCCCTTAAGATTGTGTAATATTTGTAGCAAAGTAGTTTTCAATTTTGCCATGCACTGTTTGCTTACTAGGCTTCTAATAACTGCTCTGTTCAACAGGTTAAAAACCTTATTGATGAAGGAATGGATGTAAATGTTGCTGCATGGGGTCCAAAATCAAAAGGCGTGACCCCACTTCATCTTGCTGCTGAAGGCGGCCACCTTGAAGTTATGGATGTATTACTTGAGCGTGGTGCTGACATTGATGCCAGGACTAAGGGTGCCTGTGGCTGTAAGTTAATTCATGCTCTCCGTGCTAGCTTCATTACCACTATTTTTCTATGGCAAATATATGCACATTGAATTACCAATTTCTTGTTAACGATCATGTGTTGATACCACAGGGACACCTCTCCACATTGCAGCTAAAGAAAAGAGGAGGGCAGCGGTGAAATTCTTGGTGGAGAATGGAGCATTCTTGCCTCCTGATATCAACGATTGCAGATTTAATCCCCCAGTTCATTATTGCCCAGGACTTGAATGGGCCTACGAGGAAATGAAGCGACTTCGATATGAAAACTCGTCATCATCTCAGGAGACCTCTTGCAGCTCAGATAGCTGAAACATATTCTTCAGGGGTTTTGGTCGATGCTATGTCTGTCTTACTTCCATCTATCTGGTGTGTAAACCAATAGGAGACTGAAATAAGCCAAATGTGCCTTCATTTTCTTCAGGGGTTTTGGTCGATGTTATGCCTGTCTCACTTCCATCTATCTGGTGTGAACCAATAGAAGACTGAAATGGGCAAAATGTGCCTTCACGTCTGCTGTGTAATGCATTTTACAGTATTGTCGCATCCTTTGACCTTACAAAACCGGGAAACATTTGGTTGTCATTCTTAACGTATGGTGATTGTTACTATGTGTTGGATGCCATGTCCCTGGATGGGAACAATGTGACATGATGTGCGTTGGGATATTTTCTTTTGACCTCTTAATTATTGTCTGTTATCTACTTACAATGAAGGGATTGGCTAACTTTTGGACGTCAGGTGTGCCATGCTTTGCTGCTGTTTTGGGAGGTCAGACTGGCTGCATTTTAATATAGTTTATTTGTGAAGGGTCTGGAATTTTAGTCCATATTCATGAGATTCAGAATCATAGGTTGGATCTGAGGTTATGATTAAAGAGAGTGATCTATTTATTCATCGCCCGCTGCGAATGCAACCTTCTGGGATCCTATCCCTGGCTTCCTATCAGATAAACTAGTAAATAAGAAGCTAAACCACAAGCTAAGTGCTGATGGGGCTTGGAAACTCGACTCTTGAAATTGGGATTTGATGATTGAGATCAGAACCCCAAATCATCTATGCAAATCATAGGCTGTAGATTGGATGCCTGCCAACTACCGTGAAGTCAATAGTTGTTTGAATGGCACCATAGGAATGAGCATATTGATGCTTAATTTTCTTACCCCCTCCTCCCCCCCAAAAAAATTGCCCCTTTGTAAAAAAGGTCGACAGATCTGGGCGAGCAAACAATTCAATGCTCCGCACGGTCCTTGTCTCTTGCATTTCATGACTTCATCATATCTCTTCAGTTCAAAAAAGCATAAAATCCAAATCATGCCGCTTCAACAAAAATCAATTGCAATACGTAATTTAGATATTCCTAGAGTCGCTGGCCAATTTGGAGTATATCTCCAAAAGAAATAACTCTACGGTTCTCTTTACTCTTTAGGCACAAGACCAGGTGGAGATAGATAGATAGATAGAAGGGTTTGATGGGCCCACCAAACACGCCTCTATCTTTCTCTCTCTACCCAGAGGTCTTGGCAATATGAGAATGAGAGTAATGCCACTTGAAACAACTTGATGAACCAATTTCCAAGTGAAGTATCATTTTGATTGGGGGTTTAATTCGCCACAGAGCATTCTACACCCAAGCAGAACTTAAGCAAGTCTCTTGTGCCAAGTATTTTGATAACCCATGTTTGAGCAATTGAATGATTTCAATAGTGGAATGATTCCAGTCGTGGTAACTCAAACATAAGCAAATAACATACAAACAACAACGATGGAGAAAAATGCTCTGCGATCATCTGGTAAAAAAACCTTGCTAGCTTCTGCTTCTCACCAAGAGGAAGAACTTTACAGGCGCTCTAAAAAAGTGAAAAATGATGCTAAGCACGCTGGAGCAAATGTTCTTGAGGATCACTGGCCTGGATTGGGTAACAACTCTAGTACCTATCATGAGGGAGCTCCTTCCTTCGTGGAAAAGCTCAAGGGAAACTATGAAAATGATAATTTGTCTAGCCATGATCATGAAGAAGAAGATTTGATTTCTGAAGATTCTTTTTCGGATGTCAGTGGTGAAGGGATTGAAGAACCTATCTGTATTACGGAGGAGGACCCTAATAGGAACTTCCCTACTTTTTCATTCTCTACTAAAATGAAGAAGAAGCTGTATAAGGCATGGAGATCAGCTCTGATTGTCAAATTACTAGGGAGGCAAATTGGTTACAAGACTTTAGTTCAAAGATTGCAAGCTATGTGGGCTAAGAAGGGTATTCTCAACGTCATTAACATTGGTCATGGCTACTTTGTTGTCAAATTTACCAACAGAGATGATTTTCTGAGTGCACTTACAGGTGGCCCATGGATGCTCTTTGATCATTATTTGACAGTGCAACCATGGGAACCTGGATTTAAAGCCCATAAAGCAACCATCTCTAAGGTAGCAGTGTGGGTGAGACTTCCAAAAATCCCCATGGAGTACTATGATGAAGCTGCCTTAACATGCATTGGAAATAGAATTGGCAAAACCCTTAAAGTGGATATGAACACTTCATGTCAACTAAGAGGTCATTTTGCCAGAATATGTGTTTTGGTGGAATTAGGCAAGCAACTTATGTCTGGATTTAAACTTGAAGGAGAAGAACATTACTTGGAGTACGAAGGGCTTCACCTACTTTGTGCTAAATGTGGCATTTATGGCCACAGATTTGATTCTTGTCCGCTGAAGAATGCTGCACCGGATTGCAACGAAGAAACGAGGGATCAGGAGGGTGATCATCAGCAGCGCCCAGGGACACAAGAACCGTTGAAAGCTCCTGAACAATGGAAAGTGGTAGAGAAGCGTCGTTTTCGGAAGAATAACAGGAACTCCGACCAGTTATCTGCTCCTCCTCCGGCGAACACAGGCTCTCGGTTCAACGTTCTAGACGTTGGCGGCATTATCGAAGCAGGAGATGATCTTCCACTTGCTCCAAAGGAGACTTCGGTTGATGTGTCTCTTGAACAGGGACAGAACGCTCCGAGGCTGAGAATGGAGGCGTCCGAAGAGCATCACAGTGCAGCTGATGGGACAGAAGGATCTCTCCGTAAGGTGCTAGGAGGAAGAGTGCAGAAACGTGGTAGCTCTAGGAGGGCTGAGAAACGCATGAGAAAGGACCACAGAGACTTAAAACTGACTATGGAAAAAGGGGAAAGAGTAGGTTCTGACAAACCTACTCTGTTGCTGACTTTTGGGGACGAAGGCATGGGTCTGGAGGAGGAAAAAATGGCTATTGAGGTCAGGGAACGTGCGGGCGATTTGCTGGGGGAGAATAATTGTTTGGGATCGGGCCATTCAGAAGCTTCACTGGCGGATGAGATGCTGGACCATACGCTGGGCAATGGTAATGATGATTTGGGCTTCTCTAAGGCAGGTGAGTTGGGCCTCTCTTTAACTGGCGAATTGGGCTTCCATATCTCAAACACCTTGGAAGCTGGCGCAAGCTCAATTCTTGGGTCCAGCTCCTCTTTGCCTAATTGTAATGGGCTTTCTTGTGGGAGCCCGATAGAGGAAATGGAAGGCCTTCCTAGTGAATCTGTAGGGGATGGCATTCCTAGCGAATTTGCTTCTTGCGTCCCTGATTCACAAATGTTATGATATTTGTGAGTGTTTCTTTCATGCTCCAGTTTGCTCTTTTTATTTTTTTATCCATGATTAAAATATTATACTGGAATATTAGAGGTGCTTGTGGAAAGGGGCTCTTGAGAAATCTTAAATGTGTTCTTAAGGAACCAAGGCCCATTTTAATTTTTTTGTCTGAGACCAAATGCAGGAATATTGCTCTATTACCTTCCTTTAGCTCCTTGGGATTTGATGAAATTAGATGTATCCCAAGTGAAGGTAGGTCCGGTGGTTTAATTGCAGCCTGGAATTCTTCTCAGATAACTGTGTCTATTATTGAAGAAAATAGACAATTTTTTCATTGTGAATGCTCTGCTGCTGGTTGTCCTAACTTTATTATTACTGCTGTTTATGCTATTCCTCACTCAAATTTGAGGCAATTGTTATGGGAAAGGTTAGAGTCCATGGCTGCTGGTATTTCTATTCCTTGGGTGGTTTATGGTGACTTTAATGATATAAGTTGCTCTCACGAACGTATTGGTGGTTCGGTTGCGAACTTATCTCGTATGAATTTTTTCAATAACAACATTATGGCATGCAATCTCACTGATCTTGGAGCTATTGGGCCAAAATTCACTTGGAAAGGTCCTTGTATTCAGGGACACGCAAGACTCTACGAAAGACTTGACAGGGCTCTGGTGAATTCCCCTCTCTTAGCTAGTATGCCTGATTGTTTCCTCAGGGTGTTACCTCGGACTAAATTCTCTGATCATAATCCTCTCAGCCTCTCCATAGGTTTTAGAGAGCAAAATCTTTCTGGGGAACGTCCTTTCCGTTTTGAAGCAATGTGGCTAACGCACGGCGACTTCCATAATTTCTTGGCTAGCAATTGGGAGGATAATGGCGATCTTGTCAATAATATTTATAATCTGAGATCGCTTCTTCCTATTTGGAACAAAGAAATCTTCGGTTTTGTTGAGATGAGGAAAAAGCACATTCTTGCTCGTCTTAATGGTATTCAATCGTCTGCCTCCTATCCCTTTTCTAATTTCTTGTGTTCCTTGGAACTATCCTTGCAACATGAATTAGACGAGGTTCTTAGATTGGAAGAGATTAAATGGTTTCAAAATTCTCGAGCTGAATGGATAAGTCAAGGGGATCGTAACACTAGATACTATCACTTGAAAGCTAATTCTAGAAGGAGAAGGAATAAGATTCGTGCACTGAAGGATGATAATGGAAATTGGATAGATGAGGAAGATGCCTTGAAAATCATGGTTACAAGGTATTTTCAAAACTTATTTCAAGCTGATGAAGGAGATCCACTTTCTTTCAGTTCTTGCACTAAATTTCCGGTCATCGGCAATTCTTTTTTGTCCCAATTGGGTTTGATTCCTAATGACGAGGAGATTAGAAAGACAATCTTTGATATGGGGCCTTTTAAAGCCCCAGGTTACGATGGTTTCTCCCCTATCTTCTTTCAAAAGAATTGGAGTACGGTGGGCAATTCCGTTTGTAGATTTGTGAAGGCTACTTTTGAGGGCAATATGGATTTAACGGATGCTAGTAAAACTCTTATTGCCCTTATTCCCAAAAAAGATAACCCAGAAAGGGTGGAACATTTCCGGCCGATCTCCTTATGTTCGGTTCACTACAAGTGCATAACGAAGATTCTTGCTAAAAGGTTGAAGTCTTTGTTGAATGATCTCATATCGCCTTTCCAAGTGGGATTCGTTCCCGGCCGTCATATTCAAGACAACATTATTATCGGTCAGGAAATTTTACATTCCATGAACAAAGCTAGAGGTAGAAAAGGATTTATGGCCCTAAAGATTGATCTTGAAAAAGCTTTTGACAGAGTCAATTGGTGTTTTTTGAGGCTTATTCTTCAGGAGATAGGATTGGAGGCAAATGTCATTAACCTGCTTATGAAATGTATCTCTTCCACTTCTTATAATGTGCTCTGGAATGGTTCTCAATCTGAATTTTTTTCTCCTAAAAGAGGCCTTCGGCAAGGGGATCCTATATCCCCGTTTCTTTTTGTGCTATATATGGAGAAACTCTCTCATATAATAAATGATGCTGTTGAAGGTAATCAGTGGAAGCCAATTCGCATATCTAAAAACGGTCCTGCCGTTTCGCATCTTTTGTTCGCAGATGATCTTCTTCTTTTTGGGGAAGCTTCTGAGAAGCAAATATCAGTGATTATGTCTTGTCTTGACCTTTTCTGTCAGGTTTCAGGGGCTAAAGTTAATAGAGAGAAGTCATCCATTTTCTTTTCCAAAAGAGTGCCTTCCAGTATGAGAAGGAGAATTCAAGCCACCTCTGGCATGAAAGTTTCGTCCGAGATTGGGAGATACTTGGGATTCCCCCTTTCAAGAGATAGAAGACCTAAGGAAAAATTTCATTATATTGTTGATAGGGTCAGGGCTAAACTTTCTGCTTGGAAAGCTAATTGTCTCTCTGTTGCAGGAAGAATTACTCTGGCCAAATCAGTTCTTAGCTCTTGTCCTCTTTACCCTATGCAAGTGGCTAAGGTTCCCCTGTCTATTTGCCATGAGGTTGAAAGAATCCAACGTAATTTCATTTGGGGTTCTGAGATTAAAAGGGGTTTCCACCCTGTGCGTTGGGAGATTATCTCTTTACCCAAATCTCATGGGGGTCTTGGCTTTAGAAGGATGCAATCGATGAATCGTGCTTTTGGAGCTAAATTGACTTGGAATCTCCTTAGGGGAACTAAAGGATTATGGTCTGAAGTCTTGCAGAATAAATATATGCTCAGGAATGATCACAACCTCTTTAACGTTCAATCAGGAGACTCCTCGTTATGGAAGTTCATATGTGCTCAACAACACTTGGTTGAAAATAATTCTAAGTGGGTGGTCAGGAATGGGAATTCAGTTAACTTTTTCTCGGACGTTTGGTTAATTCCTGGGAAATCAATAAATGACTTATGTTCTAGAACTCCTTCTCAGGAGGAGGAAAACTCTAAAGTGGCTGATTGGGTTGTTAACGGAAGATGGGACTTCAAGCGTCTTCAAAATCTTGTTAATAACGAGGTGTTTCTCAAGTTGACCACTACCATTCCTCCTAGATCTGATGCAGGAAATGATGTTTTGTCCTGGGGACTTACTGCTACAGGAATCTTCACGATTAAGAGTGCTTATTTTTCTATCGAGCTTGAGCCATCTCATATGTATAGCCCGGTGTACAAGCAAATCTGGAAATGGAAAGGAGCCGAGAGGATTAAGATCTTCATCTGGAAAGCCTTTCACAATAGACTGCCGACTAATGCCTGGAGGAGCTCTTGGGCTGGAACCTCCCCTTTGTGCTCCTTCTGCCAGGATGGAGATGAAGATGCTCTTCATGTTCTTCGTGATTGCAATTATGCAAGGGAGGTATGGTTAAAATCTGTTCATCCTTCTCATTTTCCTAACTTCTTTTCTTGTTCGCAGGAAGACTGGATTGCGATGAATTTGAAGATGGATTTAGGTCTTGAATCTACTTGCAATTGGAACCTTTTTTGGGGAGTTGCTTGCTGGCTTCTCTGGTCTTGGAGGAATAAGGATATTTTTCAGGAGCATTTCATCAAACCTCACGACCCCTACATTTCAATTAAGGCTACTTGGACTTCCTACGTCCAAGTCGATGATATTCTGCAGATTCAGCCTGTTACTGCCTTCTATCAATCGCAACAGTGGAAGCCGCCGGACAGGGGTTGGGTCAAAATCAACGTTGATGGAGCGGTTAACAGATCCTCCAGGATGGCAGGTTGTGGAGGTGTTATAAGGGACCACTTGGGTTCCTGGATTATGGGATTTAAACAGTCGCTTGGTCAAAGTGACTCCCACTCTGCTGAGGAATTTGCTATTTACAAGGGTCTTATGGCCGCCTCTGATTATGGCTTCAACCAAATTATTATTGAATCCGATTCCAAAATTCTGGTTGACCTGCTTAATTCTAATTGTGATGCCTCTACCACTGGGTTATTATTCGCGGAAATCAAAGATCTCTTATCTAAGGATTGGAATGTTGTCATCACTTATATTCCTAGGGAACTTAACATTTTGGCTGATGCTTTAGCTAAGGAGGCTATCTCCTCCTCTGATGTCTTCTTATCATGCCCGCACCACCTTCTCGAAATGTGGTCGAATGATTGTTTGGGATATCCTTCCCTTTCTTTGTAGTTTC